>JASCZW010005791.1:0-166712 GCA_034211315.2 Aedes japonicus | reverse complement strand
GGAGTGTATCGAAAAGTAGTTATAAACTTCCAAATAATAAAATAGGCATGAAAACATGGTTAAAATTAACATACTATTTCAGTTTATTATAGCTTAACATGTTTACAAAAGATCCAAACGGAAAAACTAGTCATCATGTTCATTTCTGTAGAATGCCCGTACCTTTGATTTGACACCTGCCATCAAATTCTGCACAGTGACCTTTGTGCACTTCCTGGATGCCGCTGCCCAATTTTTCTTAAAATCGGTCATGTTTTGGGGACACTGTACCATCCTTCTTAAATATACGCTTGACTATTGCCCAATAGCGTTCGATCGGTCGCAACTGGGGACAGTTTGGTGGGTTGATGTCTTTTTCTACGAACTTGATGTTATTCTCCGTCAGCCACTGTAGAGTGGATTTGGCGTAATGTGCCGATGCCAAATCTGGCCAGAAGAGAGGAGGGACTGGTGCTTTCTATACAATGGTAGCAACCTGTTCTTCAAACATTCCTTTTGATAAATCTCAGCATTTATAGTTCCTTTTGTATAGAAAATTGAAGAACGCAAGCCACATGTGCAAATAGCTTGCCAAATGAGCACCTTCTGACCGAATTTCTCCATCGCAACAGTCGTATCTGCGGTTGGCACACGTTCCCCAACAGATTTAGTATAAAACTGTGGCCCCGGTAGCGTTCTTGAATCTTCTTTAACGTATGTTTCGTCATCCATCAAAATGCACTGGTCGACATTGTCCAAAATGCAGCTGTACAGCTTTCGAGCCCTGGTTTTGGCACGAGACTTTTGTTCCGGAGTTTGTTTGGGCACTTTCTGCTTTTTGTACGTCTTCAAGTCATTCCTGCGCTTGATTCGTTGAATCATTCCGATGCTGGTCCTGAACTTCTTGGCTAGATCGCGAGTAGAGGCAGATTTGTTCCGTTGAATATAATCCACAACTTTTAGTCCAAATCGGGGTTGCTGGAGCCGGGTTTCCGGCCACTTCTTGGTAAATCCTTGAGGGAGCACCCTTACCAAACTTTTCGATGATGCGTTATACACTTGCCGGGTGAACATTTACTCTTTTCGCAATCTGGCTGTAAGTAACACCCTTTTCGGTGCACCAAGTGTGCAGAATTTTCTTTTTAGTCTCAAATTCAATTCGCGACATTTTGAATACAACTTTATCAACGGAAATGAATGAACCGAATAATCATTTTTGACATGTAAACAAAGCAAATGGCGCTTACACGCTAAAAATATATACAGTAGTTTATGCGTAATAACGCATCGAATGTTTATAACTACTTTTCGATACACTCCTTAATACAAGGTCTTATAATGTTGATTTTTCAGAGTAAATTTACGAATTGCACAGTATTATCCTATCACAGACTTCATATTTAAATAAGGAATGATATATAACGGGCACACCTTCGCATTTTGATCCAGTAATTCCAGCTCGAACAAGCGACACGCACGGTCGTATTTTTCACTCTATCGATACGAAGTTTGTTATTCCCGTTTTTCCCTAGTCCGATTTATTGCGATTGCGCGTCCGGTTCTCGAACTATCGCCTGCGTTTGCTTATTTATTAGCGATAGCTATCCAGAAGGAAGCGCTGCAAGGTTTTGCAAATTTTCTCACTCCACCTGTTGCTCGAAAAAATCAACAAGTGGTGACATCCACTCCAGCGGCATCATGATGCTGCAGCTACTGAAACCATGCCAAAACCTAGCAGTTGCAAGCGGACTCCAACGCCCGACTAAATACTAGCGAGCAATCGGTTTGCTGCGCTCCCGGTACAGGAGATAAAAAGTCATGTGTTCAACGGAAACCGACTCCCAGTTGGAGCTCACCTACTTGCAAAGCGATACGAGTTTTATACGCACGATGCATCCGGAAACAAACCGATGAAGGTGATTCCCAGGGCCTTCCGCAATTCACTCCGGAGGAAATAATCAATGAGCTGCAAGCGGCCGCTCTAAAACCAGTGAAGGTGTTCCCTATAAGACGTCAGCAACAGGGAAACCATCGGGACGGACTCTATCTGATCCATCTGGAGAAGAGTTACGATGGCGGAACTGATGAAAATACGGGCCCTCTTCAATGTCATTGTCGAATGTGACCGGTATCGTCCGAGACAGCACGACATGATGCAGTGTAGCAACTGCCTTGTGTTCGGCCACGGAACCCGAAACTGCCTTATGAAATTGCGGTCGATGGACGAAGGTGCCCCTCCAAAGTGGGCCAACTGTGGCGCTAATCATGAAGGCAGCAATCGAACCTGTCTCAAACGTGCGGAGTTTCTGGCGATCCGCAAGCAGGCGTCCACCAAGTCCTGACCAGGCCAACGTCGTCCTCCCCCTCGGATGTACGAGGAAAATTTCCCAACGCTCCGGTACCAAGTGCCAAATCTAACGCCGTTGTAATTAAATACCCGCCATGCCAACCGCCCATCGGCATGCAACTACCGGCCCATGGACAGTCTACGACTCGGAGCAAATGGTCGAGTTGATCCAAGAGTTCTACCGCCAACTAAGTTCCTGCCGCTCGAAGGAGGAACAGCTCAAAGCCGCCACATCCGTAACGATGAAATTTATTTTCAAATATGAACCCTAATCTCACCTACTGATGGTCCTCAACTGGAATGCTTGTTCCATCCGGAACAACATAAATGAGCTCGGTGACTTCCTTAACAGGAAGACCATCGACATCGCCATCGTCACCGAGACACATCTCAATTGGATTGTGCGACTTGATCGTAACGACTCTTATGGAGAAGGAGTTGCAATCGCCCTGCGCTACAACATCAACTAGAACCAGATCAAAGCAATTGGTAGTATAAGAGCACGATCGGTTACATAACCTTTTACCAGTCAAGGGGGTATCCTCCATCTTGCCTACTCTGCATTGGGTAGTATGGTAAAGGGTTATGTGCCTGATTCGGATATTACCGTTCAATGCCCTCCGCTAGTTTTCAAACTTGTATCTTTCAATTTCAAAGCCTGCCGTTATCCTATACAGAACTATCAATACACTTTCTCTTCATTTCTATTCGTTCTATAGCAATAAATTACCGTTCTAGCAATACATAAGTCGAGTTATTAGTACGAAACACTGAAGAAGTTTGCACATTGTAGACGAAATACGGGTATCTGTCAAGATAAGCAAAGGTAGTTGGAATTAAATTTGTATTTGTATTTGTATTTGTATTTAAAAAAATTCATCTGGCAATGGGTAGTCTTAATGAATAAAATTTAACTAATAAACTAGTAAAAACACGTTTCTCTTAAAAACTAGTTCAATGCCGTTCTTATCCGATTCGCGAAACGTCCAGATGGTTCATTAAACTCGAATAGCTCTTCAACTGCAGTAAACGCACGAATACATGCTGAAATCGGTTCATTGTATCCAAACACGGTGCGGTGAAAAATTGGTTGCAGCAACGTAGAGTTCCGTAGGGTTCTGTTCGGTACCCTAAAGTTCAACATAGAAAGTAGCTCGGGGGCATCAGCTTCACCATTCAACAGTTTAGCAATAAACAACGACTGCTGTATTTTTCGACGTAGTTCAAGCGTGTCCAAACCTAGTAGTCGGCATCTATCAGGATACGGTGGCAAGTTGTCAGGATCTCGCCACGGCAAGTTTTTCAGAGCCAAACGAATAAACCGCTTCTGAACTCATTCGATTCTGAGGCACCACGTGACCTGATAAGGCTGCCATACCACCGATGCGTTTTCCAAAATTAGACGGACAAGTGCACAGTACAATGACTTCCATCAATGTGGGTCCGAAAAACCCTTCGCTACCTTGGAAATAAAGCCCAACTGTCGAGTTGCTTTTGATATGATCGCAGAACGGTGTAGTTCGAAAGTCATTTTTGAATCCAGCTGAACACCCAGATCAGTCACACTGGTCACTCTACTGAGAGTATTGCCATTAACGTAGTAGTCAAACAAAATTGGATTTTCCATACGGTGAAATGTGATTACCTGACATTTATCCACGCTAAGTATCAGTTTGTTTCTCTGACACCACTCAGAAAATGAACTCAACGAATTGTTGCGTGCGCACTACGATGTACAGCTTTAAATCATTTGCAGAGACCACTTTGAAACTTTCGCCCAAAATCAGAGCGGCATCATTGAAAAACAAGATTAACAATAGCGGTCCGAGATTGCTACCTTGTGGAACTCCAGACTTGATAGAGAAACGGATGGAAAATACTAATTTTTCTTCTAATTTCTAGTAAATAAATTACCGTCCACTCCTAAATATAAGGTATATTGCGTGATATGGAGTATCTTGATATCATATGTCAAACATATTATTTCCGGTAAAAGCAAGATGTATGAATGTAGATATCAAGACAGGCTATATCGACCTAGATTGTACATTGCTGCGTAGTCCTACGTTACCTTTGCGAAGTTGTAGTTTTTTTTTATTTACTTTTTAATTTTCAAACAAAAAAGACTTACTTAAAGAAAAATGTTGGTTCACTTATACAATATAATACAATAAGATGAAATATCATATATAACGTTTGCATTAATAAAAAAAATTTACAAAAATGTGCGATTTTTCTCGGGTTTAACTTCACCTGCACTGATGAAACTACTCATGCAGCATTAATCATAGTAACCCATGAGTCAGCAGACAAAATTTGACAGCTGTATCAGTCGAACTCTAACCGCGATGGCAAAAACAGTGAAGCAACTCCGTTCAGAAGTGTGCGCGTTCAAATAACGGCTCCCCGCCGCGTCGAAAACGGACATCGTGCGGCACTCTGTGGACGCCGGATACGCCTGTTTCGGCATCTACAACATCTTGGCACTATAAGACAACAATCAGAGCATCGAAAGAAACACCGGTTCCGGACGACAGAGAGCGACAAGAAGCCCCAAAGGATGCCGAAGAGGAAGACCCATGGAAAAGTGGCTACATCGCTGAGTGTGATTGGCCTGGAGGTCGCTTCAACCGGTCAAACAGCGGAAACGTATCTGGAGAACAATACATGTCAGGAAGTGGAAGTCGCGCCCACTGGTTTTGGAGCTGCAGGCAATGACGCAGCCGCAGCGGCTGAATTTTCCCGGCGAATTGCAACGTAGCGGTGGTGATGGACGACGAGACCTATCTCACTCTGGATGGCAACGACTGGCAGGGCACTTCGTATTTTCCTTCCCCCGCGAAGGAAGTGAGCTCCGAGGTGAAGTTCATTTCACACACCAAGTTGCCCAAGAAGGTGCTGCTGTGGATGTCAAATCCGCTCTTCTTTCGCTCCGGACTGGCCGTGAACGGGGAAATACATAGTACAAAATGCCTGCCGGAAGTTGCGTCGTTCATTAAGAAATACCATAAGGGTGAAGACGCGGTGTTCTGGCCGGATCTGGTGTCAGCCCGCTACTCGAAGCGATCGTTGGAGGAGATGGAGCGGCTGAATTTCGATGTGGTACCCAAGTCGGCGAACCCGCCCAACGTCCAGCAGCGTCCCATCGAGAATTCCTGGGCCAACCTGAAGCGTAAGATCCACTCCAACCGCAAAAACTGAGGAGGAATTGATAAATAAAACGGCGAATGATGAACGTTCCGGTTAACTGCCGGAAGGCCGCTCGCAAGGGCGTAGAATTGTTTTGCAAGTAAGCCTAAACAATTACTTTCCATGGAAAATTCATCAAAAGCAATTATCTGTCTTAGTTTTTTTTACCACCATCCGAAAAAAATCCATTTTTGCAATGCAAACGTTAATATGTTAGCAGTTGCCAACGATGATAAAGGGATATGTTTCAATACTATACAACAACTTCCTCAAAAGAAACAAATCGTGACTAGCAGCGATTTGAAAAATAAATTTCACTCCACCAAGTCAAGTAGGGTACATGTTAAATTCACACCTAGCTGATATCGTCCATCACGTACCGTTTGATGAGGTTAGAGAACAAAATGAACTAGTCACGATTAGGAAAAGATAGTAGCCTTCATGTTGTAGCAATTTTCGTTGAATGTTTTATTCATGCAGAAAAATGTTTCTGTTCATGATAAATTCTACCAATTCGAGCGATCCACTTATACTAGGGGGTTTTATTACTTTTGACCAATTAGTTGCAATAACTATGAGGCTTTGGACTCCTCCCCATCATTGAAGTAATTTCCTAAGGTCGTTATTCATATGCAAATCGATGATGGTGCCCCACCGCCAGCACGCCCCCTCCTCCAACAAATCCCTTATTAATGCCGGCTCACACATCTAGCCTAGAAGAGCAGCACAGCAACACCTAATAACAGGAAACGCTCGAGAGAGAGAAAACATAAAAGCGATAAAAATAAAAATAAAACCTTGCGATTGGGTTTTGTTACAAAATTCACACCATAAAACATGATTATCATAATTCCATTCGCATAATTCTTTCATCGCCGCTGGAAGAGGAAACACAGCTCAGCGCCAGCCAGGCCCTGCGGGATATGTTTGGACAGCGACGACGACGACGACGACGACGACGCCTCAAGAAAGTTCTTTGTGCGGTGCCTCGAAGGCCGGGCGACGATGGCGTTGGGATGCCCTTTGCACCAAGTAACTGGCCGTTTTCACACCCCTTTTGGAGCCAACAACAACGGTTGTACGTGTCGTGTTGAACATTCACGCAATGGCCATAAATCAAAGCGCTTTCGATATATTTTAACACATAATATTCAGAGTTTGTTGCTGCGGGAACGAAATGGGATTAAATCGGTTCCGGATGGCGCGCGTGGTGTGTCCTGGTTGGCAGAATATGGGTGGCGATATTTCCTGGAATCATCCCCGCAGTCGGATATCGGATCGGGACGGTTATGCAGTAGCTGCAGTCTGGGAATTCATCTTCTTTACACAATCCTCAAAAGGATGGGAAGGACATGAGTCGTAAACTGACTTACAGCATATGTGGAAGACGGTCCTAACGACTGTTCCAGAAAGTATTAGCACACCTTATTTTAACGGTCACTTTGAATATAATGAAATTTTTCAACATATTTTGGCTGCGTCCTTTTGTTTGCACATTTCTGAATGACATAGCATCAAAAAAGTACTCAGTTTTGTGTTACCTATCAAAATGCGCGGTCTTACTCCGGAACGGCACCTTTCCACACGAAATACTCTCGCATGATACGCTTCATAGCCGCACAGCCAATGTGACCAGAGTGTGCTTTTGCCAAAGCTTTCGGTCGAAGCAGATATGGTAGCACTGTTCTTTCTTCCTTAAAGACAATGGCACCAAAGTTACACAAGGCCATGCGTTGAGCTTCGTAACGACGCAGATGTTTTGGCCACTTTCCTGAAGCCAGCGCCTATCTTACCGAAATGAGCTCTTCGACGGATTCTGACGCAAGCTTCACGTCGTTCCAAGTGATATCCATACAACTCCCATCTAATGAATACAGTAGATGCTTCTCGTTATCCTCGTCAAATGATTCGTTCCTCTGTGTCCTAGAGATGAGACGAGACAGCGCGTCTGCTATGTTCAAGTGGCTAGGAATACGCTTGACCACAAACTCGAAAGACTTCAGCCGCAGCGCCCACGATTCGCACGTTCACTTGTCTTGTGTCCGTCGCCGAAGTTAAACTCGTTTGCCTCGGAATCCGTACGAATTGCAAAGAACTTACTTGTCAAGTAGAAAGCAAATCTTTCTACTGCCCAAACCATAGCAGAAGCCTCTTTTTGGGTTTGAGGGTAGTTTTTTTCGGAATCTGATAATGCCTTCGATGGACAAGAAATTATTCTGGGTGTTTCTTCCTCATTAAACTGGATGAGCACTGCGCCCAGACCGATAGGAGAGGCGTCCACGTATAATTCCGTTGCATCCTTGAGGTTGAAATATCCCAACCGGGAAATAAATTTCAGCGCTTTGAATCTCAAAAACAGGAACTCATTCTCCTCCACCTCCGCCTCTGTCCAATAAAACGAATCGGCTTTTGCTAGCTTCCTCAGCTTTTCGGTTCTTTCCGCTCGCTTCAACTTCTCGGTGAAGTTCATCAAGCCTAAAAAGCTTTTGAATTCCAATTGCGTTTCTGGTCTGCGAAATTCCTTGATGGCTCGTTGTTTTTCGTTTTTAACGCGCATGCCATCGTACGACAACGAGAATCCAAGGAACTTAATAGACGGCTGTCCGATGACACACTTATCCTCATTGATGTTAACACGATGTTCCCGCAACCTACGGAATACTTCTTTGAATTTTCGTCGTGCTCTTTCTTGGACTTTCCGGACACAATTATGTCGTCCAGGTAAATCCTAACACCCCGACATCCCTTAAGAATTTGAGTTTGGAGTATCTCCTGGAAGATGTCTGGAGAATTGCACAGAGGTGTGGGTGAGGTGTCTTGATTCCTCAGCGAGTTCTACATGGAAGAAAGCGCTTGTCAGATCTATGGTGGAGAATAAAACTGACCCATCCAACTCTGCCAATATTTCCTCGAGTGTCGGCATTCTGAACGGAGTTCGTATGATAGATTTATTAGGTCCTCTTAGGTCCACAACGAGCCTTATATCGGCTTTGCCTTTAGGAACGACCAAAAGCGACGAGCAAAAGGCTTTATCCATCGAATCAGTAACCTGTTCGATAATTCCCGAAGAAAGCAAGTCATTCAATCTTCGTTCCGTCTCTGCACGGAATGCTAGCGGAATATTTGAATAAATGTTTCTTGACGGTGGTACAGTTTTGTCGTAATTAAGAACCACGGCTGGCACATTGAATTTCGGGAGCTTATTGGTAGATGACAGTGCAAAGATTTCGCCTGGTAGCGTCTTATTTAGACCATGATCAGAGACCGCATGAAGGATTGCAAAAACGAATCGCTGCATCTTTGCTCAGTATGGTCTAGCATTTTCAATAACATAAAATTTCTCGAGAAACGTTGGCCGGTCTTCTGTGATAAATAACTCGGCCACGAAGGTAGCAACTACTTGAATTTCCACTGGGCTCGCATAAGCCTTGAGTGGTTTGTCTGATCCTTCCGTAATGCAGAACAAGCGATCTTTGGTATGCTCATTACTAGTAAGTAATTTGAAGACGTCACCACCAACTGTGTGGACATCTGCTCCAGAGTCGATAAGAAAGGTTACGCATATCCCAGCAATATAACCAACAACATCCTCGTCTTGACTATCTGACTCCACAGATCGATTGACCGCGAAAGTTCTCCGCCACTTGTTCTGTAAAAGGAACAATAGATAAGTAGCATGGTATTCTAATTCGGTTGTACTAAGTAATCGAATATTACAGCAGAGTCTCGTATAATAACCCAAATATAGTAGACTAAACAATTTCGGGACAAAATTTGATAACATAAACGTGTTTTTATAATCAACTATTTATTGAAACTCCTCTTTGCTTTACAATATATGAATGCTTAATAGCAATGATATTAAAATTTAACTTGACAAAACTACAAAGTTGTATCCGTTAAGGATGCCCAGAAGCTTGAAAGTCTCGAGTGTGAATTAATTACAACCAGATATTTCGATAGAAAACATTACTTAAAACAATGTCGTGCAATAGCCGACGATAATGCGAGAACTTAGTATATACTCATGAAAAATTATTGTTCACTTACGAAATTATCTTCTTGGTTTGTATCGTCTTCTTTGATTACCGCTGCGATCTTCTTCGGTTTGATTACGGTTTCAGTGTCATCGCTGTTACGTCGTTTTACTGAAACTGGTGCTGGCATCTCTCGGCAAGCACGTTCAATATGCCCGACGTTTTGACAATTTCGGCAAATCTTGCCGATAGCATGGCAAGCTAATGGCTGATGAAACCTGCTAAGGAGTGTATCGAATATAAGCTATCCACATACATTTGCGTTGTACGCATGTATTTGTGATGGTTTTTTATGCTCTGAACACTGCATGCTGTGCGTTTGACTGTCAGCTTTCTTTTGTTTACTTGTTTGTGCGGTTCAAATTCTGCGTTTTCAAAATGTCACGTATTGAAAAGGAAGTGAAAATTAAGGTTCTGGACACATGGCTAAGTGAGAAGGGTATTACTGTGCGAAAATTGGCGAAGCGGTTTGGAATTCATCATGCGAGTGTTAAAACCATCATTAATAAGTTTGGGGAACACTATTCTTTGGATGAGCTACTAGGAAGAGGCAGAAAACCTGGTTCTTCCAACCCGAAACTGGAGCAGAAAGTGGTATCTCTAATCATGAAAAACAAATCAATGTCAATACATGATTTGGCCAAAAAAACGAGTGTCGGAATGATCCAGCGTATCAAGAGGCGAAACCACCTGAAGACCTACAAGAAGCAGAAAATCTCGAAACAAAGTGCAGAACAGAAGAAGCGAACAGCAAAAAGGGGCCGTAAATTGTATTCGCGTCTTTTGCAGCGTCCGGATGCATGCGTTTTGATGGACGATGAGACCTATGTAAAGGAGGACTCAAAAACCTTTCCAGGTCCACAATACTTTACTGCCGTCGTTGGGGAGGATGTGAGCGATGCGGACAGGTCGATTCAAGTGGAGGAATTCGGTCGAAAGGTACTGGTATGGCAAGCAATATGATCCTGTGGTTTGAAGTCAACCATTTTTTACACTACCGCAACTATAGATGCGGAAATCTATTGATCTGAGTGTCTCCAGAAGAGATTTTTGCCTTTATATAAGAAGCATAGTACACCTCCACTGTTTTGGCCGAATTTAGCGTCGGCTCACTATGCCAAAACCACTCTCAATTGGCTTGCGGAAAAGGGTATAGATTTCGTTGAGAAAAACATCAATCCACCAAATTACCCTTAGCTTCGACCCATCGAACGTTACTGGGCAATCGTGAAGAGGGTCTTCAAGAAGACTGGTAAGGCAGCTGGGAACATGCAGGAGTTCAAAAAAATTTGGGCTCAAGCGTCCAAAAAATGCGATGCAACACTTGTCCGGAACTTGATGAAGAGCATTCGATTCGTGAAGGAATAACTTAAATTTCATCCGGTCTTCATTATGTTCAAGTTTAACCTCGTAAAATAAAGGATCAATTTTTTGTATGAATAAAATATCGGTTTTCAACATAATTTGAAAGAAAGTTTGTGGATAGATTATTTTCGATACACTCCTTAGTGCACCTCCAGCATGGATTTCCGGAGACTCCAGCGTTCCTTCCTGTTGCTCGGCTTCGGAAATTGCCTCTACCTTGAATATTCTGCCAGTTGGTTCTATTATTTAATTGTCCGTAGCCAGCTCCACGCGAGTTATATGACTTGGACTTATGATGAGGATATCCCGGACTGGATTGACCATATGGCTTGTGGGTGGTTTTTAGCAAAAACTTCCTCATTCACTCTGTCGATTTCGTAAGCACGTACTTTTTCGATCAAATCAGCAATCGACCCACCCTTACGTAGCATTTTTCGTCCCTTTTCACGAATTTTAATGTTCAGTGCATGTAGCTGGATAACATCGGTGACATTTTCAGCCAACCGTTCTTCTTCGAAGTCGCACAACTTCGCAGATGAAATCACGCGTTTTGCGTATTTCATGTCGGGTTCTCCTGCTTTCTGAGACATCGATCGAAGTTTTTGTCGCTGAAGGCAGTTGTACTCGCGAGACCCAAAGAAATATTTCAGGCGGCTTACAGCGTTAGAATACGGCGCCATGCCTGCGTCAGGTGTGTCCGATGAAGAGATGGTACTGTTAAGGACGTCCAGTAGCTCACACACTATTGATTAATAAATGGTTCCTACCCACACTCCTTATGCCTACAGACCAGTAGCATTGTCGTGTTAATCACGCGCATTACTATTACGTGGTTGTTACGCATATTCAGATACCCTCAGCACAGTAGCGTTAGTGTATTGACCAAGTATGCATAGTATTGCTCTTATGTATGGTAACGTTTGCTAAGTGTCAATTCACTACCACCAGCTCAACAGTTTTTGATCGGTCATATCATCCAATAAGAAATGTGTGGCTCTCGTTGTGTTGGTATTAGCATGGACATTAATATTCTATTGAGACAGCACCAACAGGTAAGATCAGATACAGAGTTTACTAGGTCACACTGATCAACTTATGCTGCACCTAGTCTGCTCAACGGATTACGTAAAAATGACTATTTATGGTCAGCTATATCACGGAATTGCGTAATGAACTCTTCAAAGCGGACCTTACCTTAGAGCTTCAACCAGGGATGCCATATTCACAGACATGTCTGTAAATTTGCAGATTTTTCATTTTTATTGCAGACTTTTTTAACGATGCAGACATTTAGCGGATATTTTATTTATGTTGCAGACTTTTACAGACATTTGAAATGTTTTTTAAATTTCAAATAAAGGTATTCTATCAAGTTAGGATTTAAAAGAAAGGCAATACGCAGTATAGTATTTAAACGCAGTATAGTAGAAACGGTAAGAAGCTTTGCTGAAATGTTTTAAAATATCTTAGGCATCATTTAAAGTAGAAATTCTTTAAGAAACGAAAGCGGTGGGCCACTTGGAGACACAATGAGCCGGAAATAAGTATTGTATAGGCCCTTTTCGAGGGTAACATGGCGTCCCTGCTTATGGTAGTGTTCAATCCCACGCGTATTCAAACCCATGCGAAAAATTACTGTCAAAGCGTTGGTAATATTGGTCCTTTGATATTAAGGCACAACAAAAATCAAGGTTCACAACAATACAAATCATATTTGAGAAACTTAGAGACTTCCTCGAAAAAAATATTCTCTTGTGGTCAGGTAGAAATATCATTGCTGAAGTTCAAGATCATATCTACCAGAATTTCAAGACAAAATTTCCCCAAGAATCAGGAGAGGACTTATCAGAGCTTCAGGAAAAGTGGAGGGGAGAGGACTTCTCTGAAGTTTCGAATTTTGCAGAGATTTCTTCCCAGAAATTCAAGATTGAACTTCCCAGAAGTTCAGAAAAAAAAACTTCTGCAAATTTAAGACGGGAGCTAACCAAGAGGAGCACAACCTATAATATCTCAAAAAATCTGGAAAAAAAAATCGTCAGGACGATGTGTCATAGAAGTTGAGGAAAGAACTTCTCTCAAATTCAGGAAATAACTTCCCAGAAGTTTCAGAAGAAACTTCTCAAAATGTTAGTTGGAACTTCCTAGAAGTGCTTGGTTAGCTCAGAGGAGAACATTCTGCATTTCAGAATGATGATTTCTAAAAAAATCTTTAGGGAAAAAAGAATGAAACTTTCCAGGAGCATTGAAGGTACTTCCTTCTAATTTGAGCACGAATTTCCCAATAGTTCCGGATCAAACTTTCCCAAAGTTCTGGAGAAAACTTCCCAAAAGTTCAGAAGAGCACTTCCCAGAAGTTCAGGAATAAACTTCAAGAATAAATTTAAGGGAATTTTCTTAAAAATTTTGGAATAAAATTTTTTTTGCAGTGCTGGATGGGACCAATCAGAAGTTTGGAAAGAATAAGCTCAGGAAAAAACTCTTCCGAATTTCTGGAAGAAACCTACCAGAGAGACTACCTGTAGGGTCAACAAGTCGTACTACCTGTAGGGTCAAGAAGGAATTTTTCAAGAAAATCAGAACTCCTCAGAAGTTCACAAGAGAACTTTTCAGAAGTTGCGAAGAGACCAAAAGTTTAGTTGAAACTACTCAGAAGTGCTAAAGAGCTTCCCTAAAGTTTCGAATCAAACATTCCAGCATTTCAGAATGAGAACTGCTCGAAGTTCACAAAATCTTAGAAGTTATGGTAGATTCTTTTGATAAAATCAGGAAGAAATTTTCCAGAAGTATAGGGGGATATTTCTAGTAGTTCAAGCAGGAATTTCTCAGAAATTCAGGAACAAACTTCCCCGAAGTTCAGGACAATACTCTCTGAAGTTCAGAAGAGATTATTTCAGCAGTTCAGAAAAGAACTTCTCAGAAGTTCAGGAAGAAACCTCTAGCGACTTAAGAAGATTTTCCAAAAAATTCTGAAGATTACTTTCTCAAAGTTTTGCAGAAACTTTCCTCGTAGTTCAGGATGGGACTTATCAGAAATTTAGAAAGTAACTATGTTCAGGAAAAAAAAATTACCAAATGTTTCTGGAAGGTAAGGTTGGGTTCTTAAATGTGAATTTCGAAGAAAATAAGGAGTGACTGCCAAGAAGTTTATGAGGAATTTAGCTTGAAGTTCAGGAGGAAACTTCCCAGAATAAAGTAAATAGCCTTGCAGTCTTGGTTATTGTTGAATTTATTAAATGAAAACTAAATTTTGATTTTAAAAACTGGAAAGAGCGTTAAAAAAACTATGGATAATTGTGTCATCTATGTGAATGCTTCAAGCTTCAATGTCACTTTAAAAATATGAAACAATAGTGTAAGCTTGCATACAATCCAAGAAATAGATGCAGACATGTTTACATAATCACACAAATAGCGATAATGACATAACTCGCTCTCTTATTACGTCTTTTCGTTGAAAGAAGTCTAATTTAAAAAAAAAAACATTTCAAACATTCTAAAAAAAATATTTACAGACTTTTATAGACATTCTCAGACATTTAAAAATTTTATCACAGACATTTGAAAAAAATATCTGGCATCCCTGGCTTCAACCATCATTGCATAATCTCGCATAAGCACTCGTAACCTGTATCTGTGTTGAAGCATACGTTCACATACTAGTCAGTTTTCAACATAGCAAAATTACAAGCTGCTCCAAGCATTGCAACAAATGTTTCCTTCTCAACCTTTTCAGTGCCTGTTCTTCGTCTGGCCTTCGTTGGCCCACACTAAGACACGCTTAGAAGACCACGCACACAACGCAAATTCACTGTGGTGTTCCATAGCTACTTTCAGGACGTTAGCGTATTTCACCAATCCAAAGCACTTGAGTATATAATAACAAACTACCTATAAATAAAGCTTCTTATACCATCATTTGGAGTCTACAGATTGTGTACCCATATTTCGCTACACATGCACTTATGAATTATCTGGCCATTTCGCATTTCACTTTGCTTGCTTTATTTTCTTGGCTGCTCGATGCCCATGTATTTGCGTAAGCTTATTAACTTACGAACTGATTATACGGCTCACACACACACACATAGATTGCTTCTAATTTTCGAGCACTATAAGCCTAGCTGCAAAATTTTGCTTCTTAAAAGTCACTTTAATTCTCCACAGCCGCAGCTGACCCACGTGAGGGTATTTTTCGTACAAACCGACAACCACAGCTAAAAGCTTGCACTGTCCCTCACAAGGGAATTATTTCGCATTTGAAATTCAAAACGAAAAAGCTGTCACTCGGGACTGCTGATCCGGCACCGGGGAAGCAAGTATAAGATGAGAACACAGATGCCAACGCGTGTTTCGTGTGCCACTCGAAGCACAACTTAACACTTCACAGTTATTTGGATTACAAATGGCCGCTCGAAGCCTTTACAATCCCATCCGTGGGCGATCTTTTATAAATCTTATATATATTTTTTTTATTTTATTCCACTATTTTCACAGTCGCTCGAAGCATCCCTTCTGCGAGAACGTACCCTGAACGAACGCAAATCTGAACTCTCGTGATAATTCGCTTCTTTCAAATCGGTATTCATCAAGAGAAAACGAACACATCAGTGACTCCGTTGGGAGGCCAGCGATTGGTGCCGCCATGTTGAACTCGCGTTATCCACTCCTCGTCTTAGGATCATTCACTTTTTGAGACGGATAAATTTTTCAGTGATCACCTACCGATGGTCCTCGATCCATCAATACTTACGGAGCGTGTTTTGCGCCATTGTGGTGATTTTCCATACTGGTCCCGGATTTTTCGGACTTTGCGGGAAACGCGTTTATCCTCCATGTCCACTCGGTAACACGTTACTCCATAAACTGACTCCTTCCTGAAGCCCAGCCGACTTTTTCCCGTTTGTTGCTTATAGGCATTCATACATACATACATGCATAAGTATTTATGGCTCAAGCCGCTTTGCTTCGTTCGAGAAGAATAAATAAGGGGAGGTAAATTAGAAACGATTAGGTCGATTTCTGTTGCAAGACTTCCACTGAAATAAATGGACTCATGATTTTGCAGTGTTTTGGCGTTAATCTAATGAAATGATTATTTTTCGATTCTATTAATTCATATTCTCGACTTGTCTCCTACAACTTTGATGAAAAACTGGTAGAAATTGTGTAAGGAAGATAGACAAACCCTCGCCCAAGATCTCATGAGCACTGTTAAGAGAAATGTACGAGCATTCAGCTTGGGGGAGGAAAATTCAAATAATTCAAAAAATTATGCCAAAACATTGCTAATATATAGTTATTTAATCCCTGAAAATTTGAGAAGTATCCGATTTGAAATGAATTTTGGGGGATCATTTTTGTGTGTCTCATTTTTTCCGAGTCCAGTCTTTATAGCTGGATGAGATTCCCCACCCGATGTGAGTCAAAGCGATGCGATCCAAACATTCTTTCCCACAAAGTACCGCAATAGAATCAAGAAAAGACAAATATTCACCCTGTTGGGATGTCTAGCCTTTCGAAGGCAGGGCCAAGGTGGAATGCCGCAAGGTCTGAATAAGTCATGTTGGATGCACTCTTTTGGCTTTATCCTTCATTTTCGTTTCCGCAATGACTTCTACACAGCTGATGCTCGTATGAGTTAAATTTGGGGAGAATTGACTTCAAACAATTTCAACTATTTGTCTGCTGGACTTGAGGATTTCAATGCCGTCCATTATCATCCAGTCCAATCATTCAGACACCAGCTCATCAATAAAGGATTAGTATTCTGCTGATTTTCAATCGAATAAGTCCCATGTTTGTGTTGATATCTTATACTCGTCCATCAACCATCCGACCGGATTGATGCTGATCCATACTGGTAAAATGCACTCGACAGTTTGTCATTATTTAAATATGAATCCAACCAGTCGTTAGCAGGATCAGAACGTAGGATCCCAGAGGCGCCTTAATGGCTAGATGGCTACTGAAGACGGATGTCGTCGTTCCAATCATCCACTTGAAGCACTGATATAGATATTCATTACAGCCGGAGCAAGTCTGAGAAGATGATGCTGAGATTAAAGTGACGCCCGGAACCGCATCAAAGAGATTTGAGTACAGTGTATACAGCCCGTCTCCTGGGAGGCTGGGTGGAAATCAATTTTCGATCCATCATCCTTTAATTCTGTTATGTCGTTGTCGTCGTCTATTCATGGTGGAATATCGGTTACGGTGTGTAGTTCAGCATATCTCCTAACAAATTGCCTGGATTATAGCACATGAAGCGGAACTATCATCATGCACAGTAGATGGTGCATTAAATATTCAGCGAAAGACGAGGATAAAGGATCCATATTTTCACAACCAAGTTCCAGGCAAGTGGTCACACTTTTCCGCCGAGCTTGCTGAGGGAATCACACCTACTTCATTAGACTAATTGCCTGCGTGGGAGTCCGTTGCAGCTGACAAACACAAGGATCTAATGCTTGTTCAAACAATAACTCCACATCCCCCCCTTCATACTTCTAATCAGCGAACGTGCAATCTTTCATCAATTATTTAATTGTAGTCCAATATTTGTTCTCAGGGAAACTTTGCATTTCCTCTTGCTCGCTTTTGCTTGCTCACCGACACTTCCGGAAGGTGTTATTACGGAAGCTTCCAGGCGCTAATTTGCATTTCGTACTGAGTGGAGAGTGCACTGATAATGGAAAGTGCGGCAATTTGTACAATTTCTTCGAGAGTATTTGTTTGAAAAGATTGAAAGTTTAGAATTTCCATCTCGTGGGTCAAATTTTCCACCTTGTCGGCGGTAAGAGGGCTTATCTCATGTTATACACTGAAAATTTATTTTCGTAAAGTTGCTTTCACGCAATTCGTAAACATGGTTTTTGTACATAGAACAAATGTCTCGTATATTGTATGAAACATTCATAATGCTTTTTATATGGTGAAATGCTATCATTACACCTTTTTGTAAAATGCACGAAATAAATTTCGTGAAGACCAGCCAATGGCTGTTTCTTTTATACCGTACTCATGCATGATGACGTTGCTGCTGGTATGGGCGGGAATAATTTATCTATCCCACAATAAAAATTAAAGCGCTGTCGAGAGCTATAACTTCATGCTCATTAATCAAGATTGTTCTCACCCGTCAACATGACCTAGTGAGATTAACCACGGATGCAGAATCAGAACTTTAAAATAAATTCAGGTTCTAATCCCATGTCAGAAGCATTTAAAAGACGCTGGACAACTCCACGTGGTTGCTTTTTTAACAATTACATTTCGAGTCGATAAAGTAGATCTGTCAGTCCTTCATGCAACCACCAGAGAGACGATTTTTTAAAATTTGTTACCAAAGATTCGTAGCTCTTTGTTTTGTTTACGTATAATGTACGAATGTTATTTCTGTGTTAACAAAGGCTTCGTGCTTTTGGCCCTGCATGCGCGTGTGCCACTAATTACGAATGTATCTTCATAATAAGTACAAATCAGTTTCATTGCAGAAAACAACGAATGTATTTGATAGGTATTGCCTTCGGTTTTGTAATAAAAACCAAACCAAGAATTTGACCAGTAGTGATAGTTTCACATATTCTAGTCAATTTTTGACTGCCACGTCGTAGAACGTTTTTGTAAAGGCACTAACATCAGGCGTGATACTGGCGGGGTATGCCGCAATTCACTCTTAGACTTCTTACCTTCAATTTTAGGGAAACTACTAAACGTACACTTTTCATTTTCGTGGAAACTTATGTTGTTGTTTAAAACATTTGTTTTATGGATTGAATTACCAAAATACCTAGTTTGCTAATGGTATAATATGTCAATGTTATTGCATAATCTTCGAAAAGGGTAAATGTTTTGATCGGGGTAGATATCTGGCTGTTCGAAGTGATGCAAGTTGTCATTGAAAAGTGTCACTTACGACAGACGATGACAGGCAGGTATATTAGAGATAGGACGCGGAGGGCCCGCTTAGGAAACACCATTTGAAACAGTAAAATAAACCTTTCCATGTGGTTTATATCAGTACCAGTGTTTGGTGAGTCGTATACATTACTCTAGGGTAATTGTTTACTAGTTACCTCCTTGTTTTCAAAGTTCAAAGAGCTCAAACACGGTAAATCAACCCGGCTGCTCTAATTCAAAGTTTGTAGGTGGTTGTAATGCGAGGCGATGAGATTGTATCCTTCATAACACACTATAAATGTATAGGAAGGAAAAATAAATAAAACATACACCCACTAGATTGAACGTAGACCTGTTCTTTACGAAGTTTCAAATTAGTTCTTATTCGATAGCTGTAGAATAGGTTGTAATGTAGGATTCAGACAAGCTTTTTTTTAAATTGTTTCCTAACGGTTAGTTAAGAATAGCTCCTACTTTTTAGTCAGAGAAACGAAAATTCGTTATGAGAATATCACCAATAATCTCACTAAAATCTCTCCTCTCTCATTTTTATGTTACTCACTCTCTTCATGTGGACTTGCAACCATCATGGCCGCGAATGGTTGGGAAATTCAAGTACCCGATGCACTTCAAGCCCCGCACGCGGCTTAGGTATCACCGTGAGGCAACGAGGGTTCACTACGGGTTTCAAGAGTTCAATGCTGCCCAAGTCAATCAACAAACCAGGAAAATCCATAGAAGCCGTAAGCCGTATGTAATGGGAAGGAGGATGGTATGTATGTTTGAAAGAAGCTGTAGCTAAGCTAAATTCCATCCAAGCTGCAACTAAGCTAAATTCCATCTACCAATGGCTGACGCAATTGACATGGGACAACCTGATTGACTGACTCTTATAATACACATTAAAATGGAAGCTCATTACATACTAATTCAAACTTTTAGGAATATTATTAGAAGATACCACAGTGCTGTAAGTGTCTAAAAATATCATTCGCTGTATGAATAATATATTTTTTTGTATACTCTTGGTGCAATACTTCTTGGGGTTGACTTCAGTACTACAAGTTGTCAACATAGATTATATCAAAGGCCTGAATGTCGTCCCTAAGAATTATTGTTTGGTAATTTAAAGGGTGTCCACGATGAAATTGCCACACTATGAAATTGCTCTAACTTTTTAACCGTTGGGTAGAGTTTAATGAAAATTTGGGTGGATTTAGTTCATAGTACATTATTTACATCCTGCAAGTTTTAAAGTCCTGTGATCAAAACTCGCGGAAATGGAGTCGAAAGAACAGCTCGTGCGTGATAAAATCTTGCGCATTCATCACGAGAACAAGGATCTCTCGCATCGTTCCATCGCTAAAACGTTGGGAATCGCGAATTCCACGGTGTCGCGAGTGATTAAGCGGTTCGAGGAACGGTTGACCACCGATCGGAAGCCCAGAAGTGAAGGAAAAAGTATTCCGTACAACATCAAAAATCACAACCGCGTATTTGGGGCCTTCAACCGAAATCCGAACGCCTCCGTTAGGGATGTCGCTAAGAAGCTGCACCTAAGCCGAAGTTTTGTCCAGAAGGCCAAAACTAAGGCTGGGCTTCGAACGTTCAAGGTACAAAAGGCCCCTAATCGCGACGAGCAGCAGAACAAGTCCGCCAAAACCCGTGCCAGGAAGTTGTACCTCAACATGCTGACGAAAGTTGAATGCTGCATCATGGACGACGAAACATATGTGAAGGCCGACTTCAAACAGATCCCCGGCAACCTGTTTTTCACGGCCAAGGATAAGTTCAGCGTTCCGGAGCATGTCCGCACTCAGAAGATGTCCAAATTTGCGAAGAAATTCCTGGTTTGGCAAGCCATCTGCACGTGCGGGAAGCGGAGTGCACCTTTCGTGACCCAGGACACGATGAACGGACAGGTGTACATAAAAGAGTGCCTCCAGAAGCGGCTGCTTCCTCTCCTGAAGGCCCACAACGTCCCAACAATCTTCTGGCCGGATTTGGCCTCATGCCACTACTCCAAGGACGTGCTGAAGTGGAATGCGGACAATAAGGTCAATTTCGTGCCGAAAATGTTCAACCCTCCCAACATTCCGGAGCTCCGCCCCATCGAGAAGTACTGGGCGATTATGAAGCAGCACCTTCTTAAACGACCTAAGGTAGTGAAGACAGTCGAGGAACTGAAAAAAGTATGGGTTTACATGCAAAAAACGGTTGATTCACAGGTTGTGCAGAATCTTATGGCCGGGGTTAAGGCCAAGGTGCGGGCATTTGCGTATGGACTGTAAATAAAATACGAGTAAAATGGTAAAATGAAGTTTAATAGTTATTTCTCAATCCCTGAAAATTTGATGGCAATCGGATGAAAACTCGAATTTTGCGAATCAATTTTGTGTGTGGCAATTTCATCGTTGACACCCTTTACATATCTTTTTAAAATCTAGTTACGGCTTGGCGATGACTTCAGCACTGGGGCAGCAGTTTAATTTTAGGTATTAAATGGAGCTTCCATTTTACGTTTTTACGACTGCATAACAAAACAGCATCGCGGGAAAATTTATACTGAAATTTTGAAAAATACTACGGTCCAATACTAAATAGTTATTTCAACAACACTTGTGCTCAAGCGGCCAACATAGGCTAGTGCGTCTAAGGGTTTGGTCGTAGTAGAGGTGACGTTGGGAAAGGGTCTAGCCTTGACAACCAAGCTGTCCTGCAAAAAAAAGATTGAAAGTTTAGAATTTACTACAATTGAAATCTGTTAGAAATGTTTCGAAGAATATTTACGTGAAACTGAAGACGTTTGGTCTTCCACGTATGTATGTTTTTCACCTTCTTAATTTATGTGTGTTTATATCTGTAAGTCCGTACTGACGTGAAAAGTTTTCTGCTGACATTTTTTTTACGTTTTACTTTTTAAAAATTTTTTTGTTTCCTGTTTCTTTTTCTATACTTGGTCAACTGGAATTCAACTAAGTATCCTTCATATGTTTGCATTAGGTAGATATTACAGCTCTCTGTTTGTTGTATCGTGCCAACAGCTGAATCTCATAGCTGTATGTAGAGATGGCATTACCCACTCATGTTCCACCGGCGTGTGAGATTTGTACCTTCACAGAGGATACAACCATAACTCACCGCGGATAAAGCAAAGTGCTCTTTTTTTCGGTGGTAAATAGACAGAGTGAAAGTGTGCGTATGCGATGCGATGGCTTGGAGTGAGTGAATTACTCTCTCTTTTAAACGACCGCTCTCACGTGCTCTCATCTGTCATTGCCTGCGATCAGGGTTGCCACAGATTTATCTAGAGTGACACAGATTTTTTTTTCATATTTTTCATACAGATATCTGTATGTAAAGAGTACAGATTTTTTAGATGAACTAGAATTTTTATGATTTTTGAACCTCAAATTTATAATATGTGTACATTCCAAGAACCCACTTTTTACCAATTCTACTTTAGTTCTGCTGTTTAATGCTCATGAAGCAAAAGGAAACTAGCGATTTTAAATTGGCTCACTGTTGTTCTAAGTGCACTTAAAACCTTGTACCTAGTAATACATTCTTCCACTTTTCTGTATAAGAATCTTTGTTTTCGTTTGGATTCGCTTCGTTAATTTGACAGAATACATGAAAGGTTCTTCAATGTGGGTACTTCCTGAGCCAAAAACTATATCCACTTTGTTCTTGACTATGCAGCTCTTGCTAACACTACTGTGACAGTTGAAAGTTTGACAGTCAGTTTGTGAATGTGCCCCAAAATGATTTCTCCACTATTTTTTTGAGATAATCTGCTTTAAAAAGTTCTCAGACATTCCTTGAGATATTCTTTCTGACGTTTCTATAGCTATTCTTCAGGTGTTTGTAGGCATTCCCCTAAGGATTCTTTCAGGAGTTTCTTCTGGCATCTCATCGGCAGTATTTCAAAACATTCTTGTGATGGTTTTTTTGAAGGTATCCTTGAAAAATTATGTGATTCTAAAGGAATCTCCAGAACACACCTGCAAGAACTACACCAAGCTAACTCCAAAATTTATAAGATATGATATGAAGTAAATCTTGGAGAAAATCCTAATTTGTTGGATCTATATAAGAATAATGTTTCGCATGAGTTCCCTACTTTCATTTATTTAATACTGAATTTCAAAAATTTCACAATGTGCTTTGTAAAGTTATTTTTTAAATTTTGTCTTAGATGTCTGAAGGAATTTTAACATATACCTAGTTCTCCAAAAAAATACATCAATAACTTCTTCAAGTATTCCGATGGAAAAGTATTTGTCTCAATGTAAATGGAATAGTTGATTCGTTACTATACCATCCAAGGAATTTCAGATGAAGCAAAGTATCTTTAAATTGTGGCCATTAATAGTTCTGCATAGCGGTAGATGACCAGAAGGCTATCGTTGGAGTCAATTGTCAAAAGGAATTTGGAACCGTTTTTGGAACTTGTGTTGTTGAACTAATAATAAAACGAATCGTATTTTCCAGTCAGGAGTTTCGGAATTCTTGAACATGTGCAACCATCTGAAGTCTCACTGATGATTTTCCTTACAAATATTTGTGAAGATGATTTCCTAAGACACGTGACGAATTTCGAAGTTTCCGATTTAGAGAAATATCTTCGTAAGAAGTCGGAAATATACCTCGGGGTAGCTGCAGGAGAAATGCTTAGATTTGGAGCTCTCGAGATACCAGAAAGTAGGCTTTTTACTCGATGTGCTGTGCTTTCTATGTATACCGAGTTAATTAAACAGATCACTAAGCGCTTTGATCTGAACGTATCCACTTCTGACTACTGCATGAAAGGTTGATGCCGAAATGCTGAAAATTTTGAGAAGTTTGAGAAGTTCTACACGGGAAATTATGTGTTCTTCTAAACGAGAAAAACAGGTCCTGGTTTCATGAAAATGTGGTGTTTTCGTGTTATGAATATACACCATGAACAAAATTCGTAATATCATGAACTATTTTCCCGCCGCAATAAAATCATGAATAAATCGGGTCAAAACCATGAGCTGAATTCCTGACACTGAAAACTTTATCTATGAATCCATCAAATCTGTTTTATCGACTCTGAATGTTAACAAAAAATAAATCCACCGTCAGGATTCGAACCTAGTGTGGATGAGGAGTGCTGCGATAGTACTTGGTGAATGTACTTACTACGCTATAGTTATTCTTAAAAAGATATTTGACTAATGAAGCTGATTACACAACTTAAGATTACAGGCAAAACAAGACTTCCTAAGTTCATGACTCGCATCTGTCATCTCATTGAGGAAACCATGAATAAGAGTCTTGAATGCATAAAATAAGATGAGAGTTCGTTTCATGATTTTTTATTCATGAAAACAGAAACGGATTTGTTTCCGTGTACTCGATTATAATGCTAAATCAGATTTTATTTGCAACCGGCGAACAAGAGACCATTGAAAATGAGTTTCGTGAGCTGAGGACGACAATCATCGAGGTGGAAGAGACGGATAACTTGAAAACTTGTTGGAGAAAACTGCAGGTCTTTCTCTTGCTAAAAAGTGTAGTGTGAACTTTGTACTAATCCCTAATTTTCGAAAGTGATAAATACACTTAAGCCCCATTAAAAACCCTCTTACATCGGCCTATCACAATAAATGTGTTCTCATGAGTTTATTTTGTTTTATTTTGCATTCAACTCAATACAAATTATAAAAAAGGGTGCATATGCATTCAGGCACCTGAAAAGTTTCCATTCTATCTTGTGCTGTAGTTTGATTTTTTCCAATATTTTGTGCAGTTAAACAGATAAACAAGATTGTTTGGTAAAAATTAGAGATGGGAACGAAAAATAATCCGGCAACCCTGCCTGCGATTGCTGCCGCGTACACTTGTGCGAGGATGCGCCAGTGCTCTTTCTGTGGCTCGCTGGTGCGGTTGATAGTGAAAATGTCGACGGAGTTGAAGAAAATGTCCGAATAAAAAGAAACTGGGAAGAAACATTCTTCTTTCTTCCTTTGTTATGTAACGTCAAAGCAAATTTGCAATCACTGCTGTATATTAGCAGTAACAGCCCACGATATTGAGCTCACTGGGCCGCACGCGTCACGGAATTTATCTGCATTCACTTCTGTGAATTTGAGAGCTCTTGTTCTCACTCTAGAGCGATCGATTGTTGTGTGAATAAACACTATTTTTTTCCACTCACATGTGCTATCCACATGCAAATACGGTGGTGAATATAAACAAGAGAGAATAGCTCAAGTTGAGGTCGCAAGAGTGTGTGGAAAATCTAAAATCTCTTTTTACCACACTGAGGATATGGAAATCACTGGCTGTATGTTGTCTAGCGACTAAAGGAACGCATTACCCAGTTCGGTGAGTTGGTGAGTCTGCCTAAAATATTGCAGGATTTGAAAGTGTGCTCTATGGAACTCCTCGAAGGAATAACTGGTGTCAAGCCTATCAGAGTGATTTGGTGCCCTTTTGGTACTCTAATTAGATCACTACGGCCAACAAGTCACCATTACATTTTTAAGTGGCCCCAACAGCAAAAAACCTTGATTAAATACTTGATTGTAATTCATCATCACAAACCTGTAACCCATATTGAGCCGCCACCTAACCGCAAAAAATGATAATTGAGGCTGAGCTAATGGTTTTCCAACTTTGCTATCTATTGTGCTTTTTATTTTCGGTAATTTACGTGTAATATACATAATTTACTACACCGTGTCCAATATATTATCATACACTTTTTCCTTGCATTGGTGTCGTGCAACTACTCAACATTCTTCACGTATGTGTTTGTGTAGTTTTGCACTATGTTTATACAAACGCTTTTAGGTTATGTCCGATTGTTTTCATTCGGTGTTTCTCTTTTACCAGCGATGAAGGATTTTTGTGCTTCGGTGATAAAAACGTTTCGATAAACGTCTGGAGCTGGTGAAGAAGGTTAAAGGCGGTGTTATTCCAAAACATATGCTGTAGTTGATCAGTATTATAGAGCAATATAATGAGTGAGGTTATCATTAAAATCTGGATTATCGATTATTTTGTATGAGAACATATTGGACCCGGTGTAAACCATTTTTTACGATTTAATTTGCCTGTCAAGCTAGAGCACATATTGTTGCATATCAGCTTCATTCTGTTCTAAAAACTAGGAAATTTCAACGATCGTTTCACTTGTTTACTTTTTCCATCTTAATATACTAGTAAACGCAGAAAATTCCTTCAAATTCCATTAGACAAAAGGTTATCTTTTGATAGATAGGCCTGTTTCGTCTACGACTTACAGGCTCATTCAGTGTCAAGTTCCATTCTGCCTGTTGAATTCTTTGCCGCATAAATTTCTCATGCACGTTCATCTGGTCTCGACGGACATCTTTTAGTTGTAAGTTGTAGAACAAAATTGTGTCACGCAAAATTTTACAGTTCTTTGCGCAAGTATAATGTCCTGAAGAGCTCATCCAAATTTATTTCCGCGAAGTTTCCAAAGAAAAAAGCACATCAATTTCTTATTTGGGGACACAAGAGGTGATACGTTATTTCAGTGCAATTATGTCTTTGACCTAACCCAAGTAACAATTTTAGTTTTATTCCAGCCGTAGAGCACTTCTCCCGGCTTTGTAGATAACTACATTCAAAACTGTTTTGTTCACCAACACCTTCTCTATGCATCTTTAAAGCCAAAATGTGTACAAAGTGGCCCACTCTACAGACGGTTGTGAAAACAAATGAATAAAACCTGTATCAGACCATAAAGATTTTGAAAATGTTCCAGTGAAAGATGTTATGACCACTTGAGAACCATCATAAAACCTATTGGCTGCCATCAAAACCAGCATAGAACCAAATGGCCACAGCTGTCAAACTTCACTGTGATATCGTGGTTGGTTTTTGTTGTTCTGCTTTGTTTGGTTCTCTGCTTTTCTGATTCATCTAGCAGTTAATAATATCTGAAAAAAAGTTCTAGTGTTGCGGGAAGATTTTTTCGATAGCAAAATATCCAAAACAAATTAAGTTTTAAATAGCGTGTCGTCCAAATCATATGCGCATTTAATTTTAATGGAATAATGGCATGATAGAAGCTGAAAATTAACCGTACGCGAGTTAACAGCAACATAAAGCAAATTGAAACAAATAGATCCGATAAATCAATCATGAATATCCTGAAAATTTGATGAAATTCAATCAGGTTATATAAAAGAGTGTCAATATTGGTCTCTGATCTACAGATCATTTGCATTACCTTTAATATTTGGTGTATTTATTTTTCCAAATTTCAATGATTTCTTATATTTCAATATGGCGATTGCAAGAAATCACAGTTTAGCCGAAAAAGCCAATTTATCTTCGCAATGGCTACTATAAAACTATTTGGTCATTTGGTGACTTCCCTAAATGCCAACTGGCCTTTTAATGCATTTACTGGAAGCAAAATGGTTCTAAAATGCTTTTTCAACTGACCATAATAAGATAATATGAATGAGTCCTAAAACGGCATTTCAAAACAGCATTTTACGTGTTCATAAAGTCAAAATAAAACCTTGGAGTAAAAGGAATTTTAGAAAACAAGGTTTCAAGATCGTTGCTAAGAAGAGCTGTGTAGGTTCTCATGAACCTGCCTAAGATATAAATCCTATTGCCACTTCCAGTGACCAACATAAAACCAAATTGATTTCCAGTGGCGTTTATAAAACTTTAATAAAGCTAAATAATGCTGGATGGTTTTGGCAATGTTACTTGGCAATGTTACTCCTATCATTGCACATTATAACTCAAAAACGTAAAAAAAAACTTTATGGTATTGATTACAGGCAGGGTGAACTATTCAGCTCTAAATTATTTAGAGTTATCTGTTGTAGATCGTTTTGTGTCATAAATGGGTTTGTAGCCCGCACTTAGAAAAAACAAATCATTGTTCGCGATGAAAATCATATGAAGATCACATCAGAGATGGCGATAAGTTTTCTTTCACCACCTGGTCTTATATTATTAGACATTCTCGTTTCAGAGAACGAGTAATGGCGCTGTAACCATAAGTCATATTGGGTTAGGACTATTGTAAATGCTTAAGTCTCAACCGCTTGAGGAGAAATGAACCATCACTTAACCTTCTCAGACTCGATGCTCCAACCGACCGTTTAAAATAAATAATGCTTTGTTCTGTACACCAAACAGGACATTCTGTTTAACTATTCTCTACGACTTTTCATTTCCCTTTCCTTTAATATCTACTGCAGACTACGTGGGTTCCCCGTGTCTATTTATTTATTTATTTGAAGTTCAGTAGCGCTAGACATTAATCTTTATAAATCTGGTACTTCTTATTAAAACAATTTATACTAATCTAGCAATTTCAAATTTATAAAATTATTCAATCTATTCGGTTCCAAAAATCGATGCAGCCACTCTTGAAAATTACTTCTGAAGAAGAACGCTTCACTGCGGGTGGTAATGAGTTCCAGTTTATCACACCTCGAACGAACAATGAACTGGCGTAACTCACCGTGTTGTTCGCTGGTAGCAATAGGTTCAGTAAGCGGCGTCCACGAATTTTGATATGTTTGCGATGAAGACTGGAGACTGCATTGTCACCAAGTTCCTCAAGTAAACGCAAAATTGATGTGCGTAAAAGTTTTGTAGGGGACATCCAATGAGGTTCTGTTGCAGGTGACTCACGTGATCATAGCGAAGGAATATCTAAAGGAATGTCTGAGAATAACTGAGAAATTCTATATATGGAAGATTTTAATTCATGGAGAAATCATTAGGGGGCACACTCAAACTGACTTTCAGACTGTCATCTGTAGTTTCAGTGTCAATTGTTTTATTTTGTTTCACGGGCCTAAAACAGCACACTGAAAGTATGTTTTTCTCAAAAATCTGTTATCTTTACAGTCTGTATGAAAAAAAAAGAAAAAAAAATCTGTGTCAATCTAGATAAGTCTGTGTGATGTCGCAACCCTGATGAGAGAGTTAAAATCATTCTCATTTTTAGTTATACCCCGTAAGTACACGATAAACAACTTATAATGCAGTCTGATGCAACCCGAGGCAAACCAAAGACTGTTCTCAAGGCAGACTTCTACAGGGCTGAACTCATAATTTATTCATTCATACGTAGTTTATCCATGCATAATGATTTACAATTAGCGAGATCAACACACAGAATTGTTCAAGATATTGTAAATGTACGTTATTTAAATGACCTCATATGCAAAAACTCTTCTTGTAAAAATGAAAATGAAAATATAAATGAATAGATGCTCGCCAAGATCATAAACTATACTTCCCCGAGTAATGCTCTCAGACTGAACACGAGAATCATTATATCACACATTTGCTTGATTGATTGTCGAAATTTTGTCTCCAACTATGACAGAGGCAAACTCGAGGCTAAATTGCTTATCTTTATTTATTGCGTAAATCATTAGTTTTGTTTATCAAATTTAAATTTTCTGACAAATTTTAATTTGCTTTTCTTTATGAGATCACAGAGGAATAAATGCACGTCAAACTTTTCAGTAGTTCTAAGTTCAAATTGTAAATTAATTATAACTTGCATAAATTCGGAAGCATTCCATCGCATCTAGGTTACCTCGTAATAAGTAATTCTACAGTCTTAAGGTTTGATTTAAAGCAAACAAACTAGGATTCGAGGAGAGAGTTCAATTTATGCGTACTATTTAAAAAAAAATCAATTTTCAACTGTTCATTTCAACTGACATTTCGGTTTCCTCTGTATTGATTACTCATCACATAACAGTGCATACTGTCAGTCCAGACCTGGTCTGTTATGGTGATTACTTCTAGTTACTCCATAAGTAACTTGCTTGGAACAGTATTTTTTTCGAGTACTCAAAATCAGTTGGATAGCAAAAAAGTTATCAAATCCTCTGCGTGAAGTTATACGTAAGGATGTTTAAGAAACGGCGCAAATGTGAAACCAGTGAGTAACCCCGGCTCGAAATTTACGATGGCAGCACTGGTCCAAAATGTTTCGTTTTCACCGTTCGATAAAGCATAGATTTCCAAAAAATACAGACGCGGTAGTCAACAACAATAAACCTTTTAATCAATCGATGAAATATTGAATCTTTCTTATGAAAAAAAAACATCCTAACAAATTAACAGTGTAGCAAAGATGATAGGGGATAATCACCACCCCCGGTAATCAAAGGACAGGCATAGTAATGGGATGCAATTTTCCTTCTGAGCGCACCCGTGTGCTTAAGCTACAAGCATCACCAGCCAGCATCTCCAAAGGATGCATGATCTCAAAGTTGAGATGATATCATTCCGTTTCCGTAGCACATACATGCCAGGATCCCCGTGCAGGAGAGCAACTTGAAGGATATGATTTATTCCCAGTAGTCAAGCCGAAGAGAAGGAGGAGCAACCGATCCTGTGCTTCATGATGCCGGAAACTTAATCCGAAGATAAATATTACTCTTGAAAATTAGTCCTACCAGCAGAATCAGCCTGATGGCATATCGTTTCCGCTTTGGCAGGTGCTTGCTTATGTACGATATATGTATGCCTTCCGATAGGCAAACATCTGAAGAGCGGGATGCTTTTAGTCTCGACAGAACTGACGACAGTTCTATTGATTTATCTAATTACCATAATGAAATAGAGTGTTTGTCTGTTTGATTACTCAAACAATGGTCGGGTGGAAGCGTTGTTGCTGTTGCTGATTCAGTAGCGCCGATTTCAGTTGCATTTATTTGTCACCATGTGCACCACACCTTGTTAACCTGCTAACGGGAAATGTCGCGATCGTTTGACTTGAAAAGGTACACAACACACTACTTACCTAGTAGCTGTTTGTTTACAGCGCTGACGTTTACCGCTTGTCATTATCGATCATGTTTCAAGAATGCATAGAGTGTCATGACTCACAGCCCGCCTCGAACATGACTAGCTTGGATTTTGAATTCATTTCTCCGCTATAACAGCACTTTTTGCGAGGTCACGTTCACTAACGACTGGCTTGCTTCGTTTGTAGCTGGGTGGTGCTCTTCTTTGCAGCGCGAATTCGTAATGTAGAATAACTGTTTCTTCTAAAATGTTGTTTTATTTTGTCTGCGACGCGTGAGTACGTATGTAGGTGAGTGAGTGGCCTTCAGAAAGAAAAGAAAGAAAAAAAAAATGGACAGCAACAACAACACGGTACGTGTTCCACTCGGAAGGTATGCGCCGCAACGTCTCGCACTTTTGAAGAACACTCACTACTGGCCAGCAACGCACGACGACACGACTCAGCGGGTCGTAAAGTTGCGCTAATGGCAGCGAAAGGTGCTTGAGAAAAAAAAATAGAAATCAAATGCGAATCTAATAAGTGCCCCATGCATTGCAACGAAGAATCGCTAATTGAACCCTTCGGCACATGGACGAGATTGATGGGATCCACTTTCGAGATGGATTGTGTTAGCGCAGTTAAGGTTGGGAAATATTTCACTCAACTTTAACTCAAGATTTACTGCTTCTAATGGAGCTCTGGATATGATAGGACAATTGTGTATTTTATTATTTAAGTTTAGGTTATGGTTCAATGTCGACAATCTTGTGTGGGCCCATGCGCAGGTTTAGTGTTATCTGTTTATAAAAATTCCAATTGGTTTAGAATATTACGAAATAATTGTTTTTTTTTGTGTTATAATAACATCAGTTCGTTTGTACATCATTCCATTTTTAATGTTTTTTATGCTGAGGGATTCAGCACATGGGCAGGAATCAACGGTTGTGGTGTCTGAGAATGAGCACTGACGAAATTTGCATGTAGTAGATGAAATACGTCTATTGGTCAAAAGATAAGAAACTATAGCGGAAGTAAACGGAAATAGGGTAATGGCCCCATAAATCACTCACCCTCCATACTTCACCCACACTTTTTAGAAATACAAAAAATGCTTAAATGAATGAGAATAATTCTGAGTATTTAATTAACTTGAATATATTCCTAAATATGTCAGTTCACAACATGGTGATCTCATAATCTTACTTCGGAATAAACACGCCATGTTGAGAACATAATATGCTGCCAAACTATTAGAGGCTTCGAAAATGTACTCGCGAAAAAGTGATCATTAATCAATTAGTAAACTTTTCCTTTAATTTTATGCTGTATATTTTGAACTAATAGTGATTCTGTGATTATCTTATTGAAATTTTGCCATTTACTAACATTTATTGAACAAAATTTAGTGGGCGAAATATGGTTTAAATTTAATTTTTTAAATTCAACCCAGCTCGAACTGTCATACATTGTTTTGATTTTTGAATTTGATCAAAATTTTCGACCCGTCTGTTAAGTTTCAATAGTTAAGCGTTAAAAGGTTGGGTTTTAATGAAAAAATGGTAAGTATATGATAAAAACCCTAATGACATTAATTTTTTATACATGATTTACAGCAACGAACAAATAAATATCGGAGTTCTTACTCTGAGGCACAGCTTTCCGTGACTATCCTCAAGGTGCGGAGTAAAGAGATGGGATTGAATAAAGCTACCAAAAATTGTGGAGTTTGGAGGTATCCCCCCTTGCCTACCCTGCATCTGGGGTACCTTGGTAAAAGAATGTTTGCTCGATCGCATACTGCTGTTTAAATGCACTTCCACTCGTTTTCAACATGCATCTTCCAATTTCACAGTCTGCCGTACTCAAATGGAACTATCAATACTTTCTCTTCATTTCTTCGATCTAGCAATAAATTACTGAGCCTTTGATGTTGATGAGAAATTATCTGCCTATGACAATTTTCATCATTTTGGAGTTCCTACAGTTGCTACAAAACAGCGAAAATGCAGGGCAAAATCTGTTTTCCGGTTATCGTCCAGTTTAGTTGGTCCACTAATTTTAAAAACCCATAAGCTAATGAAAATTTCGGTTTAGGCAAGATATAGTTGACATTGTTCCTGCTTCGACGGCCAAAAGTAACGTAGAGGAAACCAAAGTTCATTACAAATTGTGCCAAAGTGCCAAAGTCTCTGTCGATGACATTAGATCCTGGTTCAGAAAAGTGGAAGCGTACCTCACTGATATTGATATATTGGAGATTCTCAGTGATCCACGAAGACTTTTGAACGGAGACGAGCCAGTTTCCATCTGAATCCGAAATCAAAAGCAGGGCTGGCACTGAAAGGATGTCGTAATGACAATTTTATGAATACAAGTTCTCGATTCCTGGGGACCGTTACCACGAAGCAAAACGGGCACTTGAACAAGATGCTTCTATGATCGGACTCTCGCGAATCACGAAATTCAAAGGTGATTTTATCGTTTTCAACAAACCCAGAAGAAGAAGAAACACTGTTTGGTATCTTCCAAGTTATTCAATATGCCACCGTCCATTCAACGAGAGAACAAAAGGGAATACAGATCAAAGCGTTATCACGTTCTAACTTCTGACAAATGTGTGTAAATGAATACTCCCAGAAAGAAGAGGAGAACCACTTTGTATCGTTCTGATTCGAATTCCGGACACTTAAGCCATCCGAGCTAATGATTCAAGATATCACCATTGAAAGTTTAATTTAAATTATACGAAAATGCGCGAAGATATGGTGATTTACGGTGCATCAGTCTCAAGCTTCCAATTTTGATTGACATTTTAATAGTTACAATTTTTTATATAAAACTTTTATGAAAGGTCAATGATTTTAAATCCAGACACTTTGTATATAATAACTACAAAAGATGTTTTTCCACTCCGTTCTTCTTTAACTACCATTCCGGAATAATGGAAAGACTGCAAGTGAAATTTTTCAAAAATGTTTCCATACAAAAATAGGTGTCCGGAATTTGAAATAGAACGGTACAATAATTCAGATTCATTATTTTTAATTCTACTCTTCTGATTTTGAAAAAGAATTTGATAAAAAAAAAGCTTTAATTTAATATACTTAGTAGTTTGTGAGTGTTTATCCACTTCTCCGAGTTCGAGTTATTAGTACACGACACTGAAGAAGTTTGCACATTGCAGACAAAATACGCGTATCTGTCAAGATGAGCAATAAAGGTAGTTGGAATTAAATGGAAAATACTAATCTTCTCCATTTCTAGCCATTTCCCCACACTTTTTACTAGCCCCACTGTGTCGTAATTTTATTGTTCATGTTAACAAAAATTATGTAATATTACTTCCGGGTGGGTGAATTTTTAGTCCAGGAGTGGACGAAAATAGGATTACAGGGGTTGAAAAATGTCGCAAGGGGAAGGCTTTAATAGAATACGTTTTCTATTTTTTATTTGGCAAAATTTATGAAAGAGTCATCAATAGGAATGAAATAACACACAACCCAATAAAAAATTTTCGATTTGTAGAATATGTTTCCTTTATTTAAATTTAGCGTGTAAACTTAACATTTGGATTTGAATAACATTGAAAGTGGGTAAACATTCGTTCAGCCGAATGGTCAAATTTTAGTTCGGAAATTACTTATACAAGCAAGTCGATGACAATCAATTGATAATATTTGGTATGGCCGCCATTATTTCGGATTGCTTCAAAAATTCGGTTTGGCATTGAATCAGATACCTTTTGCTGTGTTGATATGTCGATTTTGGCCCAACACTCTTGAATTGCTGTTCAAAGACTGTAAATGCTAAGGTATGCGCACAGCAAAATCTTGCCATGGTTTATTAGCCACATCATTTTTACTTGTGAATATAAACATGTCACCAATACCGCTAAAATGATGTTATTGTGTGTGTGAACGTTTTGACATACGGTTTGCTGACACAAAAGCATTGTATTAAAATGGAGTCGAAAGAACAACAAGCGCGTGAAAAGGCCTTGCACAAAAGTGTTTTTGTTGCATCATGATAACGCAAAATCACTCGGAGTCCAACTGTATGTAGTGTTTTGAAACGCTTCCGGGATCGGTTGACTCTCGATTGGAAACGGGGGTCTGGCGGTAAAAACGCGTAAGCTATAAGACAAATTCCAGACAAAAATTGTCTGCGTGGCAATGAATGATGGAACAAACGTCAAAACAGACTTCAAGCAGCTTCTTGGTCTCGAGTTTTATACCGCATTACAACATGGCAACTAGAAATTAGAAGAAAAATTAGTATTCTCCATTTAATTCCAACTACCTTTGCTTATCTTCGACAGATACGCGTATTTCGTCTACAATGTACAGACTTCTTCAGTGTCTCGTACTAATAACTCGACTTACTTAGTACGACTTACTTCCACTAAACAGCTTAACCCCTCTAGGATTCAACTTGGCAAGGTTGACGATCATTTCAAGGCCAACAAATTGTCGAAGTTCTCTTGAAAGTACAGGGTTTGACAGGCTATTTGTAGTTGTGATTTGAAGAGCAAAATCTTCAGACCTGTGCGATTAATGAACAAGTTTACGTCAACGAGTGTCTGCAAAAACGGCTGAAGATGAATGGTTTTATCTAAAAGCACACGAGTTTTGTGTTGTTTTGGCCTGATTGGTGTCTTGCCATTATGGTAAGGCGGCTCAGGAGTGGTATGCAGGAAACAATGGCAACATTGTGCCAAGGGACTGTAACCCTCCGAGCACCGCAGACCACCGTCCAATTGAATGATATTGGGCCATTGTGAAGCGAAGCCTTGGGAAATCGAAAGGAGGTGCAAATAATGAGAAAGATTTTGCTAAAAAGTGGCAAAATGCTTCCAGAAAGGTGACTGAGGATAGTGTTCAGAACTTAATGGATGGTATCAAACATAAAGTTAAAGCATACGGATATTTTTTCTCAACAAACCAGGATCTGGATTGCTTAGAGACGTGAATAGATCCTGCTGAAAAACGATATCATCATTCACGTGACCATGACCATTCAAAACATCTAGCAATAGCTCCAGGTAAACGTGGAAATTCATCCGGGTTGAAACATGCTAGTGGGTAAGTTACTGAACCGAAAACCTCAACGTTGAAGGCAGGGTTGCGGCTTATCATTTTTGACTCAGGCATAGTCATTTGCGAATATCTCCTTTCATAGGGTCGATTTGATAATATGATGTATGATGAACTTGTAGTGCATGAGTAGACCTACAACTTTGTCTAACAGTACATTGCTCTAACTCCTATATCTTCGACATGGGAGCGTATATTCACAGTGATCTTCACGATGATAATCGCTCGTGATCTTCACCGCGAATATCATCGCGAAGATCACTGCGAATATATGCTCTTATTCCTCAGATATAAGAGATAGAGCTATGCATTGTTAGACCAAGTTGTAGGTCTACTCAAGCACCATAAGTTCATCATACATTATATTTTGAAATTGAGCTTCTGAGAAGAGCTATCGGCAAATGAATATGGATAAGTCAAAAATGATAAGCCGCAACCTTGGTTGAAGGCTCGAATCCAGGTTGCTCCGGATTTTCATTTTTTCATCATCAATATATTTCGTAAAAGAGATTCATGAAATTCATACTGATTTCTTATAGCAAATAATCATAATACAATCTTATGAATATCAAAAGTTTATTTCGGTGAGTGTATTGTTTCGCTACGCGTTGATGTAGTAGAATTTTTATCTAAACTTAATTTTTACATTCCGTCCTGGCAACTACAAAATAGAAATATATTTACTTCAAGCCATAGTCGCTCATTTGGACCTCTAAATCAGATAATGGCAACTTGCAATAATTTCCTGAAAATTTATGGAATTCAATGAGCTTACCTAAAATGCCGAAATTGTACTCTGATCTGCGATTCAGTTGCATTACATTTAAAATTTTGTGCATTTAATTTTCCACATTTTAATTATTTCTCATATTTCAATATGGCGATTGGAAAAATCACAGTTTTGCCGAAAAGTCAATTTATCTTCAAAATGACAACCATATTTTTTTGTCATTTTAAAACCACATTAAAGCCTCAATACCAATTTGCCGTTTAATGAATTTACTGGATGGTTTACAAAATGGTTTCAAAAAGCTTGTTCTACTGATAACTCATAAATCTTACTAAAATATGAAAACAATTGGCACCTCTTGGTCTGAATATTCGTGAGTAGCATCTAGATGGGTCTTCTCTTAGCTCAGTCGGTAAAAGCGCGGCTACAAAGCAACACTATGCTAAAGGTGGCTGGGTTCGATTCCCGGTCTGGTCTAGGAATTTTTTGATAAGGAAAATTTCTCGATTCCCTGGGCATAGAGTATGATTGTATAGTTGCCACATAATCATATTAATGCAAAAACCTGGCATCTGGCATCGAAAGCTCTTAATTAATAACTGTTGAAGTGCAATTAGAACTCAAAGTTGAGAGCAAGCAGTAATTTAATTGCGAAAGCAATAAGCTTGAAACACTATGAAAGAAGAATCTAGATTGGCAAACCAGCCCAGGTGGCTGAAAGCCACTCTAATAAAGAAAAAAAAAGAAGAATCTAGATCGAACTGGGTGCGGATGAATGTCGCATGTTGTCTTCAAGCTGCTGAAGAAAGAGTTTTGGAGGAAGGGGCTGGAAATCAAAATCATGATCTGTTGCTTATAAGGCTGGGTGTAACCAACTACGTCATGCGAATCCACTATGTTTGTGTTAAATTAGACGTCACAGAAAGTTTAGACATCTACAAACAACAAAAGACAATTCTGCTAAAAAAAACACCAAGATAACGGGTGCACATGGCTCTTTAAATTAGTCCTAAGGCAAAGGCAACGCAGCGGAGCACCCGCTGCTACGGAATAATGAGGTTAGGTATAAGGTACAGGAGATAAGGAGGTACAACATCTTTACTCAAGAATAGTTTGGAGTGCCGTAGATATTTTGAGAATACTGTTATATTACTATAATTGAGCAATTATGTCACATGAAGCTTAACTAACTCATAAGTTCGATGAAGACCTCGTAAAACGCCTTGTTGGTCATGCAGAACATCAAGATCTAAAGTCAAGAATAGTTTGGAGTGCCACAGATATTCTGAGAATACTGTTATATGACTATTATTGCGCAATTGGGTTCCATTAAGCTTTACCATCTCATAAGTTCGATGGAGCCATTGGAAAATGGCCTTGTTGATCATGCAAAACACCAACATCCCAGAATTGTTTGGAGTGCAGTAGATATTCTGAGAATACTGTGATGTGATTAAAATTGTACAATAATATCTCATGTAGCTTTAACAACTCATATTTACGATGAAGTCCTCGAAAATCGTCTTGCTGATTTTGCATAACACCAACATCTAAATTCAAGAATAGTTTGGATTACCGTAGATTCTCTGAGAATACAGTTATATGTCTGCAATGGCGTTAATATTTTCCTTGTAGCTTTTGCAGCTAAGAAGTATGGTCAAACACTCTAAACTCCCCTGACGATCATGTACAACATCAAGATCTGAACTCAAGGATAGTTTGGATAATCTAGATCATCATTGTGTCCATACCTGTTGAATTTTTTTCGTCTAGTCGAAAGAGTTATTTTTCAACATGTTTGCAGAACAAAGTTCCTCTGTAATTCTGATAGTCGAATTATGACAGCAATTGAAACGGTTAAAGCATTATTGTAAACAGATTTCATCTACTATTCCATTACCGGCCAATGGATACATAAATCATAGACTGAATAACACTGTACACCATCTTCGACCAACTTGTTCTTCATCAATTCTTCTATCTAACAAAAAACATATGAGTTTAAAGCCTAATTGCTGACCTAGAACATCCTTATTATGAAGAAGTTCAAGATGATAATTATTGCCCTATTAATAGTGTAAGACGTTGTTTTAGAATATGGTCCATATACATACGTATTAATAATTTATCGTTGATAAACGTTAAACATTTTTGCATCTTTCTGGGTTGTTCTTGAATTCCAAACATCAGATTTGCTTATATTACAGTAGCATTTAGGGTTATATAAGGTTACAATATGTATTCAAACATATTGAATGAACCTTTTGGGAGGACAACAGTCATTATTTGATAATTAAATGATAACCTAGGTCATCTAAACTGCCCTGGAGTTCATAACATAATATCTAAAATAGTAGCTATAGCTTTTTGGGCTATAGAAAATTAAGTTGCCTATTCAAACATATCAGTAAATATTTTCGAAACGTAAAAAAAACATGAGTTGCACAGGGATAATTGGGGTCATCAAAACTGCCCTTGAGTTCAGAACATAAGGTCTGCATTTGTAACAGTTGTTTTTTGGGCTATGTATGGTGACCATATGAATTCAAACACATTCAATGAATCTTTTGGAAGGTCAACAGTCATTTTTTTTAAAACTATCCTCTAGGTAATCCAATCAGTCCTTGAGTTAAGCACTTGAAATCTACTGTAGTAACACTAGCTTTTTTAGCTATACAAAGTTACGTCACGTATTCAAGCATATTCAGTCAATATTTTCGAACGTAAAAATATACAAGAAAATAATCTTGAGATGGTTTAGGTCTGCTTAACTGTCCTGGCCTTCGGAACTTAAGATTTACAGTTGTAACAGTAGTTTTTAAGCTATACCAGATTATTATAAATATTCAAACATTTTCGGTTAATATTCTTAGAGGTCAAACATCATTATAAAGCAATATGACATGTTTAAGGTCATCCAAACTATCCTTGAAATCTGAACAAAGGACTTATAGTTGTAACAAAAACGTTCTGGGCTATGCAAAGCTACGGTGTTTATTGAAACATATTCATCGAGTATCTTGGAAGAACAACAGACATTATGGGATAACCTTTGCATGTTCTAGGTTATCCAAACTACCCTGGAATTCAAAATTTAAAATCTACAGCTGTAACTGTAGCTTTCTGGCCAAACAAATATGTATTTGACTAATTTAAGTAAGTCTTCTAGAAGGCCAACAAATATAACGAGATATCTTGTGATGTTCTTAGTCGTTAAAACTGCTCTTGAGTTCAGAAGTTGGGATCTATAGTCGTTAGATTAGCTTTATAACCTATCAAACGTGACGATATGCAATCAAACACATTCAGCGAATTTTCTGTAAGGTATGTAAGGTAAAAACTGAGCTTGAGTTCAGGACTGATATCTAGTAGTAATCATAGCCTTTTTGAGCTATAAAAAGCAACGATAAATATTAAAACATATACAATGAATATCCTGAAATGTCAACAGACATCATAGGATAACATTGTTAGATTCAGGTAATTTAAACTGTCTTTCAAAACTTAAGGTCTACCATTGTAACAGCAGCTCTATGGACTACCAAGATTATCTCATAATGTCTGTTGGTTTTTCAGGACAGTCATTGAATATGTTTGACTGTATATCATAACATTGTATAGTGGACAGCTAGGACGACCTAGTTGAACTCAAAAAAATATGTCGTTCTTTATCAATCATTTCTATACTATAGTAGAACTTACCATACACTGACGGAACTTTCAACACATTCTCTTCATATCTTTCATTCTAGTAAACATAACTTTCCATTCTTGGTGCCTCATGGTGATGAACGATCCTCTTCTATATCTACATCAATTATTTCTATGCTTTTGAGCACCAATCAGAATACTCCAAATGGCTTGTATAATACCGCTTGGAAAAAATAAGGCCTGCAATGGTTATATTAAAGAATATTGCATTTTACAATCTAAATGGCTAAGTAGCATACATTTCAAATGCGCACGATCAAATTAAATGATGGAACTTAATTCATTGCCAACAACAAATAATGACAACTGTAACAACACCGAATATTTCATCATTTCTCAATAGTGCTGAAGTAACTCGACATGCACTAAACAAAGGAAACGGGATATACTACAATAGATCAAATTACTGGGCGCAGTGGTTTATGTCCCGAACAGAGGAAAAAAAAGGTAAACCCATGAAAAATCGGCAATTTTTGTCCGTTTTTTTTTATGCAAACGTTATTCGAATAAATGTTCTGAATAGCTCGTGCAAGTGCAAGTGCAAATTTCTTTTCAATATTATGCACCTCATTTGACCGTCACAAAACCTATAAATTTACATTATAATTCGCGTATAAGACGTGTTTTATAAACTGTTGACAAAATTGTATCAAAATCCGCTTTTTGTTAGAAATATGTTGTGGTATGAAATACAATTTTACATGCAATAATATTTACATCACTGAAATAAAGAATTAGCCTCAAGCCCTACCTACGAGAGCGATTACCTCGAGGGTAGATATACCATATGGTTCAACCATGTTTCCAAAGAGGTTATCCACTTCACACCTTTCTCGATTAGCACCGATTTCCTTACAGCCAACAACTTCAACCAACCAAGCTCCTAAGATAGAAGTAAAAAGCGGAAAAATGTCGTTTGAGGCTCATTGCCATGCCGACGGTTGACGGCAACATCGATGACGGCGGGCGCGACAAGGTCCAGCTAGGCCAAGACATTGTTTATGTTCTGCTTTTATTCGACTTTAGCACTTCTCTTCCAAATAGGGAACACAATAAAGCTCCTCGAGGTGTCTGTAAGTGGGCTTTGAAGTGGCAGATAAAACCAGGAGTCCGTTTCGGGGTTGCTTGGATTGGATTTAATTAAACGAACATCATCCGGGAGGCTTGCTTTGCCAGTGTCCGCTGAGAGTGGGAGGCAAGCCTCCCGAACTGACACTAATGGCGTGAGCTAGCGACTAGCGAGGGAAACGTGAATATTTCTAGCGAATTCCACTCGTTCTGTCCGGAGTTCTGTCGAGTAGTTGAAAATCGTGATTCAATTTCAATTTAGTTTAAATTATGCTGTCATTAGGAACTACACGCACGTATCGGGGGGCTTAATTAGAATTCCCGACAGCCGCTTTGGTTTCCGATCCTACCCAAGCTTCCATCAAAGGGGAAGGCGGAAAGGACAAGCGACGAGAGAATGCGTTTGGGATGTCGTCGAATGCAAAAACGGATGCCAGAGTGCTTTATCTAATCGTATTAAAAGCGTTGAAAAAAAAGTTTGATTTGGTCTGCCGGTTCAATTTGCTGTGGTGTCTGTCGGTAATAATAATTGGTGATTTTCTCTGCACGGGTTGCTTTGATGGGACCATGCATAATTAAATAGCGGAATTTGTTGTTTGTTTAAGCCTATCAAACCAGCTGATTTTAGGATTTCATAAATGCTCTAGGAGTTTTTTCTTTACTCAGGACACCTCTCAGGGAACGCTTTTCGCACAGAAATTTTTCGCGAGTCAAATGCAATAGAGTAAATATTTGCATTTTGTTGTTCTTTTCAGGGAAAACCCCCACAACCAAGGCTGTAAATGATCCAAAACAAAACCCGAAGAGGCAACCGTTGGGTGGGAAAATTTCAACTGCATCAATCAGTCGATTATTCAGCAATCATATTAATGTCAGCCACATTCGTTGGTGAAATTTAAAGGCCAAAACAGTTTCCACGAGGTTGCTTTTCACACTCTGCGAACGAGGCTACATTCCACCCTATGAGCAATTAAAACTGATGATCAAAAATTACTCTACGCATTCGGTCTGTAGACGAACTTCTCTTTGGTCTGGCCCGTCGAAACTTGATCGATACTTTGGATCGTCGTTTATGAGTATGCCGAGCCAATTGATATGTGCGGTATGTGACAACAAACCGATCATCGTCGAATTTCCAACTGCCAATGATGAAAGGGTAATGAACCGAGGCTGCAGCATCTTGCCGACAGAATCCTACTGCTTCGGTGTTGGCTCACATGAAACATATTCGATAGGTACAGGCGATTCTTCCACCTTCGAAGCTTTATAAAACCAACGTGACGAATCTGGTGCAGCATCATTCGCTCATGGTACATTCTTTGAATCTTAACTCATTCAGCTGGCAGCATCAAACATGAAGGTAACATTTGTTTGTGACTAAAGTACAAAGTGGTCAATTTACCCTGTATTGTTTCATTTACAGGCGTTCGTGGTGCTTTGCATGATTCTGGCCGTGGTGTCTTCAGTATCCGCGAAAAAGTCCCACAGGAAGAACAAAAAAATGTACGATCAAGAATCCGAAGATGTAGAAAGTTTTCAAAACAATGACTATCGGTCGGGCAGAAGGGACACCCGTTTTATGTTCCCAATGGACTTCGAGGATCACACAGCGAAGAGGCCCCACCGAACTAGGAGCAAGAAGCGTGTTCCAGGTTCAGTAAAATTTTCGGCTCTCGTGAAAAGATCTCCAAAGAAGGGAAAACGAGGCCTTCAGGTGGAAAGTGTTGAGCAGGACTCGCAAGATTTCGAAGATCAGGATAGTTATCAGGAAAGTGATTTCCAGTCATCAGATAAGAATAGCCCGTTCCTATATTCCATTGAGATCGAGGAACAGGAGGCACCTCCAAGCAAAGTGCAATTTCAATCATCAGGCAAGGGGCAGTTTCAATCCTCCAGCAAGGGACAATTCCAAGCAGGTCCAAGTAAGATCCAATTCCAAGCCCCAAGTAAAGTTCAAATCCAAGCTCCAAGTAAGGTGCAATTCCCGGCCCCAAGTAAGGTCTCGTTCCCGGCTCCAAGCAAACTGCAATTTCAGGCACCAAGGCAGTTGCAATTCCAACCTCGGGAACCCAAGCGGCCAGCTCAGCCACAGAGGTATCATTTTTCAGCTCAAGAGAAGGAGTCAGCTGAGGTAGAGATACACAATTCTCCGTCACCAGTGCAGATTCAATTCGAGTTCTCGAAGAGTCAAGATCCAGCTCCAGCGAAGGCACCGGCCGTGGAAGAGAAGCACGCCCCGGCTCCGGCAAGTGTGTCGTACAAAAGTGTGAGTGAGAAGTCCGCTCCTACTGAAGTGAGGGTACCATATCCGGTGGAGGTTGAGAAAAGGGTTGTAGTAGAGAAACAAGTGCCGTATGTAGTGGAAAAGCAGGTCCCATTTAGAGTTGACCGACCGGTGCCATATCCAATAAAAATCAAAGTTCCAGTGATACAAAAAGAGTACATAGAAGTGCCAAAGCCGTACGCAGTTCACGTGGAGAAGCGCGTTCCAGTGTACATCTCCAAGAAGGTGTACGTCGATAGGCCGGTGCCAGTGACCATCTACATTAAGAAGAAGAGTTGGTGATTCGTGATAGGATACGATAGCATTTAGATTCGAATTATACGTTTAATATTGTTAGAATGATTTGTGTGTGTGTATGAGTTGAATGGCATTCTGAAAATTTAGTCGAAGAATATCACAGTACTCCTGTGCCATATTTTAATGGTTTAAGTATTCAGGGATTTGTAACCCAACATTTGTTTTCCAACGAGAAGGGATTGAATGCTCTATTGTCTAATAAAGCCAGTCCTCGTTAAATTTGGGATACTAACGTAATGTCAACATAATTCAACAAAACTGATTGTTTACTGCAGAACAATCGAGTTATATATACAGTAAAACAGTTAATGAAGAAGATTTCAATCCTTCTTCTCTAAAGTTCTCGAACTCTCATGTGCAACTTACCGGTCATCAGACTCCGTACATACATCCTCAGATACACCAGTGGTGCCGATCCTCCATCTGCTCTTGAAATCATCGATCGTATTTGGTTTCTTCTTAGTTTCGACGAGTTTCCGCTTACCCAGAGCCCAGTATTTTTCTCTCGGACGATTCTCGACAGTAAGGCGGATTGACTATTTTTGGCACGTATTTGACCTCTTGTTATTAATATCATTCCAGGACGGATTTTGCCTAGTGACATGAGGCCGAAACAGGCCAAAAGAGAGCTGAAGAGCCGTGGCTTCTGATAAACCGTAGCAATATGTTTTGCAAACATGTTTTCTCGTACACATCTTTGTTGATAGTACCGATTGAGACGAAACTATTGGATCTTCGACCATAAGTACAAATACTTCTTGGCAACGACGTTCCTTTGCATTGCGGTATAAAAAGCCAGACCCGGAAGCTGCTGAAGGTCTTCGAGCACAAATGTTTCGTCTTTAATTATGGTACAATTTTGTAACAGTTGGTGTAAAGCACCTTAACAGTGGTTCACTTTTTGCAGTGGAATTTGGCAGCTTTTTCACTTTGTACGCATTCATTAAATGCCCCTGCTTAACTTTTTGCACAATGATTTAGATTTCCCAACTTTGCGAGCCGCAATTCGCTACACAAATTTTGGGACTTTTCTCAATAATGATTACCGCCTTCTTATCCATTTGCGATGGTCAAACAATTTGAAAACATTAAATACGGTACTTTTTCATAGTTTTAGTTTCTTAGCAAGATCGCATACCAACAACGTCGGACTTTGCTGCTGTTCGTACAAAATGCGTTTGCGCACTTTCACTTGATTAGACGTCATTTTATCAAATGCAACAATATAAACATGTTGTGCTACGATCGCTTCCGCATCGAGTGCTGAAGAGCTTAATTTTAGTTTTTGCTCTGTTAGGGTTCCTCTGTTTGCTCTATTTGGGTTCCAGTGACCCATTCCGAAATGCCTGGTTACTCACTTCCATTCCGAGGTCACTTTCACTTACAACAAGTCTCGCATAAACACAGTACAAACATCAAATGGATATAGGTACTGCGCATACAATTCCATCACCAAATCTTATTGTTTTGAGGATGGCACGTATTTAACAGTATCGTTCAACTTCTGATAGATCTCACCAGATATTGTAGCTGATGTTCAGTCTTCAGTTGGACGGCTTTCCTGTGAGGTTAAAGGATGCATTTATGTCTCTACAGAAGTAGCACTCCGCTGAAATGGAACCGCCCGAACACAATTAGTACTTCGCGCACAAATGCAATACAATGAAAATCACAGGTAAAAAACACTTCTGAGACGAAATTTAGCTTGAAAAATCACAATCATTGTGCAGTGACTTTTATACTGCTTATAACCAAGTCACTCGCGACAGAGCGCTAAAATACTGCGCGTAGCACAATTCTAACAGCACTAACAAACAGAACTAAGCTGATGTTAACTCTTCCTCCGGGTCCGGGCTCGAAGCACAAAAAACATAAAAAACGGGGAAAAACTACCGACCATCACAAATCTTTGGAGGGAATCGATTATATTCACTACATCTTACACAAAACACGTGAAGATTTTATGATTTCTATGTTCATTTATGTTGAATTACGAATATATTTTGGATTTTTCGCGAAAAGGACGCAGCAAAACAAAACAAGTAAGTTTCAACGCACGGCTTGCTGTGATCAGTGACCTTTGCCGAATACAATTCTCACAAAATTTGTTGAAATTGAGGGGTATTTAATTCTTCCAAGTGCAAACACTTGGGTCATACGACTACTTTTTGCGACAACAAGCTCCGTTGTGGAAAATGCGGCCAAAGGCATCTTGGGCAATTTTGCCAATAGGAAGCAACATAGTGTGCTTACTGTGGCAAAGAACCTCTCCACGATTTTCAGAACTGCCCCGTGTACAAAAATGTCGACTTGACAGGTCTTTGTGTTCTAAAATTATCTGCGGAAGGTCATCAATGATTTCCATGGTAGTGATTACTTGCCAATTGTTATCTCAATCAAAAATGGTTGACAATAGTACATTTGAAGCTGAGAAAATACGCACAAATTGCTTGTAATTGTAATGAAAAGACGTGTGTATGCGATGATGTGTGGAAATCAACTGTCTTTAATTCAATGCTCAAGGTGTAGTACATAGTAGGTGCTCATAAGCAAGTGTTATGAACAAAATAGGTGTGCTTGTACTCTAAAATCTCCCTTTCCTTGAATTCAATACATTTTAGAATTATAAAATCTCTTTGGTGATGGCATCACCCGTTTGGGATGAGTGTTGCTCACCGTAGACTCCATCTTCACCGGATCAGCTGGGGCCAGTGGAACCTCGGGTGGAATTGTCTTGCTAAATGTATTGTCTCGTCGGTACTGCTGTGTACCAATCGGTACCAGCGATCAGAGACCGGATCGATCACCGTCGCTGGTTTAAATTCCTTATCGGCCGGCTTGAGCACCAGGGAGATAAGCTTGCTTATTATCAATGGTGGCAGGATCGTGGATTTTCTGTCTTAGTCTAATTTTGCTTCTTGATGGCTCTTCTAGATTCTCTCCTTAACGTCATCTCATATCTTCGGCAAGTACTTCTCATCGGCCATAGGAAATCCAGAACGGATACATCTGTTGAACAAGCACTTGAACGGCGAACTGTCCATCTTGTTTAGCGTTTTTCGCCACTGCAGGAAGAGCTCCCAGAAATCTTGTTTGGATTCGTATGCCTTTTTCGCAAGAAGTTTGGCGGTCTTCACCGTCAATCATCGTCTTGCCTGTGCCTTTGAGAACTTACGAAAATCACCACTCAGGTACTCGTGGAGACGAATTGCGTCTTTCCATAGCTTGCGAAGTTTCGCTTGCTGGCAGTCACGATTTCTGCTGTAATCAGCGATGTTAACTCGTCAATATCGAAATATTCCGTGTAATGATCTACCGTGATGAGATTGACCGTCGTCGTCGATCCTAGTTCACCTTCACAGAGATCCATTATCAGCTTCCGGTACGGGGAGCTGGGCAGTTGATGGCTTTGCATTGGCTGTGGAGACTGGTTCGGCAGAAACTTCGTGCAAACGTTGCAGTGTTAAATCTTCGGTCGGATCTGATCGTTCAAACCAAGCCAAAATACCATATCTCGTACCAGCTTCATGGTTGCCTCAATACTCGTATGAAACTGACACACTTTTGATCTGGTTACGCAGCTTACGAGAGAACAGAAACCGATCGTTCCTGAATACGAGTCCGTTTCGGGTGCTGTAGTCCTCGATACTGTGGCCAGGGATCGATGATGTACCGGATTAGTGTCTACCGGGGATTCCGCCTTCACTTTTTACAACTGCTTATCTGAAATCGTGATATACTCAACAGAGTTGATTTGCTCTATCTCGTAAATGTCGTCGAACTAACGACTCGTGCTGTCATATTAAGACTTTGCTGCAGATAGCATATCAGCTATCACGACTGCTTTACCAGGAGTGAAACGAAGCGTAATCTGGTGTTGTTGCAAACCCATCAGCATTCGTTGAATCTGGAGAGGAGCTTTTGTGGAGGGCTTCTGGAAAATTCAAAACAATTCAAACTTGTGACAAGCGAAGAGAATGGTGAGTACTTACGCTCGGTTGTTGTGAGTGTTTTGAAAGCATACAGAACAGCAACAAAGAACCGGTGATGTAGTTACCAGTTGCTTCAGAATCTGGAATGCGCTTTCAAATCCAGGGTTGATTCTTGGCGGTAAGCTTTTATAAAGGTTCAGCTGCGTTTTCCAGGTTCAGCAAGTAGTTGAACAGGTACGTGATAATACTTAGGAATCGCTGAGGAACTGGCAGATCCTCAGATTGGTTTTTATCCAGTATACTGCTGATCATGTCGAGATCGACCTGTTCACCGGAGGATGTTAGTACATAACCTAAAAACTTCAGTTTCTCGAGGCATAGCTCGATCTTCTCACTGTTCAGCTTCCAGTTGTATTGCTTCATCCAAATTAGTGGCTATTCATATTTCAAGTAGACTTGTCTGCGGGGAGGAGAGGGGGTTTGGTCAATGCCTACGCTCCATACAAATTTAAAAAATGTAGAAAAGTCTACAAGTGGAGAGAGGGATGGGGGGGGTGAGGGGCTTCTGAGATTTTCAAAAATGAGTCTACGTGGTTTATGAACTTCACTTCACTGCTTCAAATGTGCAGTTAGTGCAGGTCAGTTAATACATGCATAGTGTCAATATATATATATATATATATATATATATATGTACACATATATATATTATATATATATATATATATATATATAAATATATATATATATATATATATATATATATATATATATATATATATATATATATATATATATATATATATATTGACACTTGTCCACATATTAATTTACAACTTGCCCGCAAGTTGTAACTGACCCACATTTCAAAAATGATACAGAAGAGGGGTTATTATCTAGTCATTACCAATTTATACGTGATGATACTGAAGCTATTGGCAGTACTACATAATTCTTTAAACATTAAAAATTAAAAATTGCTGTATAGATATGCGTTGATCGGTCTCACTTTAACGATTTTATCTCGAAGTTCTCTGACCTTCTGGTAAAGCATTCAATCTTTTTCCTAACCTTCTGGTATCCTTAGTAGGGACTTTTTCAGAATCGAGGATTTTTTTTTGAATTTTTGGAGGATTCTTTGAACTTTAGAAGAATTCTCAAAACTTTTTTGATGTTGATGATTTGCTAAGCTTCTTGTTTTTTTATACTTCTCTGCTAAACTTCAGCGAAGTTTTCTTGACGATCAAATCTCTCAAACATGGTGAGATGGAAACCAAGGAATTGTGATTCCTACATAAGGCTGTGTCCTTGCTTAAAGAACGATGGGAACGGTTGGGGAGATGGTGTTCACCATATGTTTATATGGTGCCATGAGCAATGATTATCATTATGGTCATATGAATGATTTCAGTATTGACTGCTTCTTCTGTTTGTCAGTGATTTTCTCTTGAATTTCAGGGAAGCTCTTTTCTGATCTTCGACAAAGCTCTTTTCTGTTGAAATTCTGGGATGTTTTCTCATGAACTTTAATTAAGTTTCCTCATGAACGTCTAGGCAGTCACTCCTGATTTTCTTGTAAATATACATCTAACAACCCAACCTCACCTTCCAGGAACACTTCATAATTTTTTTGCTGAACTAAGTTACTGTCAAAACTTCTGACGAGTTCCATCCTTAACTGCACGGAAAATCTCTCCAAAACTTTGGGAAAGTTCTCTCCAGAGTATCGGGACAAATATTCTTAAATTTCTTGGAAGTTTGTTCCTAAATTTCTGAGAAGTCCTCTTCGGAACTTTATGACAGTTGTCTTCTGAACTTCGGAGAAATTTGCTCTTGAATCGCTGAGAAATTCCAACTTTAGCTACTAGGAAGTATCTCCTATACTTCTGGAAAGTTTCATCCTGTTTTTTTCGGAAGTAACTACCCGAACTTCTGGTAATTCCTGAGCATCGAGAAAGCCTCATTTTGAACTTCTGAAATGTGCGATTCTGAACGTCAGAACAGCTCTCTAGTACTTATGATTGATTAGGAGCTTATTCTATTTGAACATCCGATAAGTCTCATCCTGAACTCCGAGGAAAATTTTATAAAAACTTTGGGAAAGTCTGCTGTAGAATTTCTAGGAGAATTCCCTTAAATTTGTTGGGAGTTTTTTCCTGAACTTCTAAGAAGTTCTTTTTTTGATCTTTTGGGAAGTTTCTTCCTGACCTTCGGTGAAGTTTGTTCCTGAAATTCTGAGAAAATTATGCTCAATCTACTAGGAAGTACCACTATTCTTCTTGAAAGTTTTTTTTCTTTTCTTTGAAGAGGTTTCTTCATGAACTCAGAGAAATCCTCATTCTGAAATTCAGAAAATCAGAAATGCTCTCTTTTGAACTTTGGGAAAGCTCTCTAGCATTTCTGGAAAATTCCATTGGGATGTTTATTTTAAAACTTCTGATAAGCTTTTCCCTAAACTTCAGAGAAGTTCTCTTTTGAATTTCCAGGACGTTCTGAGCTTTGTGGAAGTTTGTTTCTGTATTTGTGAGAAATTTTAGATAACGCCCTTCCTGGTTAGTTTCTTCCTGAACTTCGGGAAAGTTTTTTTTCCTGACGTCTGAGAAAACTCCAAAACTTCGGGAATGTTTCAAACTTCCAAGAAGTCGTCTCCCCTAAACTTCTTAATGAAGCTCTGAGAAATCCTCTCCTGATTTTCTGGGAAGTTCTGTCCTTAACTTCTGGGAAATAACTTTTAAGATGTTCATTGGCGACTCAAGGTTCATTGGTGGTCCTAATGAATTGAGCTCTTGGTTCCTACCACTCTCTGTTAGGCATTAGTTTTACTGGCTCCATGCCACAAAGCCTCTTACGATATCCACTTTATATTTAATTAGTTCAATGAGCGTTTCAAACTGACGTTAATTTGTTTTGTTTTTAATAAGATTAGCCATTTTTTGCTAGAAGTAAATTGTTTTTCTGTTAATTCACCTGCATAAAAAATGGTTTAGTGTATTTCTTATCTTACTAAACGAATGACCACGAATCGATAAAAATCGCAGATCAAAACAAACTCTTAAACGACAAAATGTGACAGATCACTCACTAGTTTCTGAGCGATCGATTGAGTCGACCAACTCGACAAAATTTCGTCGATCTCGACATATGTAGTAGCAAAATCGCTCTGTCGAGCAAAGTGACGGTCGACTCGATTTCTATTGTAATCGATGGGAGTGAAACACTGCAGACTACTGTTATTATCAAACCTGTGTTTGCAAATCGCAGAGCTGGTAGTGGATTTAGGGATAAATAATAGTGACTTTAGTGACTTAAATAATAAAAAAAGTGACCAAATAGTGACCAAATAGTGACTAAAAAGTGATTTCCAAATTTAAGTATTTTTCAATCTTTTATATATTTGTTTTATAAGCTGTATAAGTACAGTCAAAATTAACTGAGTGATTACCCCCGTTTGCAAATAATGATTAATACTGCTGCGCAGAGTCATTTTTTGGGGTTTTCTTTGTAAAGAAGCGACGTAATTAAGCGACTTTTTTTTCTCCATGACCACCTACACTTGGTCCGCAGCTCGTTTTTGCGAAGATGGGTATATACGCATGGTTGAAACACCTTCCAGCATGGTATGTGCTAGAATTACTTCTGACATATCTTGCTGAAGAAGTTCAGGAAGAAAAAATAAATTATTAATAGTGTAATGCGTTGTTTCAGAAAATTGTACATTTGCATACGTATTATTAAATTCTCGTTGATAAACGTTTAATATGTTTTTATCTTTCTGGAATGTTCTAGGTTATACAAAATGAAACAGAGCTCCGAACTTAAGATCTACAGTTGTAACAGAAGCTTTTAGAGCTGTATAATGTTCCGATATGTATTCAAACATTTTGCATAAACCTTTTGGAATCAACTGTCATTATTTGAAAACTTGATGATGTTCTAGGTCATCGAAACTGACCTTGAGTTCAGAACTTAAGATCGACAGTAGTAACTATAGCTTTTTGGGCTATACAAGATTACGCTCCGTGTTAAACCATATGTAGTTAATATTTTCAAACGTAAAAAAAAACGCCATGAGATGAACGGGGATAATCTAGGTCATCCAAACTATCCTTGAGTTCAGAACACAAGATCTACAGTTGTAAAATTAGATGTGTGGGGTGTGTAAAGAAACAATATGTATTTATATTGATTGAATAATGTGGAAGGCTTACAGACATAATGCGACAATCTTGGGATATTCTAGGTACTCCAAACTGTACTTAAGTTCAAAACATAAGATCTACCGATCTCAAAAGTTTTTTGAGCTATATATTGGAATTAAAACATATTCATTGGATCTTTTGGAAGGGCAACACTCATTATTTTATAACTTTGAGTTCCTCTAGAAAATTCAAGCCATCCTGGAGTTCGTAACTTAAAATATACTGTAGTAACAGTAGGTTTTTGGGCTGTACAAAGTAACGTCACGTATTCAAGTATATTCAGTGAATATTTTTGAACGTAAAAATACATAAGCAGATAATATTGGGATGGTCTTGGTCATCCGAACTGTCTGAGGGTTCAGAATTCAAGATTTAAGGTTGTAACAGTAAATTTTAGGCAATACAAAGTAACAATAACTATTCAAACATATTCAATAAATATTCCTTAAGTAAAAATAAACATTACAAAGTAATATGACATGATCTAGGTCATCCAAACTATCATTGCGAACATAGGGCCAACAGTTGTAATGAAAATGAATATTTTGGAAGAACAACAGACATTATGAGATAATCTTCTGATTTTCTAGATTATTCAAAATTTCTTGGAATTCAAAACTTAAAATCTACAGCCGAAGATTTTAAGTTTGGAACTGTAGCTTAAAATCACCAGCTTTTTTAGACTTAGCAAAGTTGCAATATGTATTTGACCAAATCAAGTGAGTCTTTTTGAATATAATGAGATACCTTGGGAACTGATCTTGAGTTCAGAACTTCCGATATACAATGTTAAGTAAGTTTGTTTGGTATAGAATATCCCACGATTATCTCATAGTGTCAGCTGGTCTATCAGAACATTCATTGAATATATTTGATTACCTATCATATTATGGTAAAGCGAATAAAGCTACTGTTACAACTGTTCATCTTAAGTTCTGGTCTTCTGGGCAGTTTGGACGACCCAACACATCTCAAAAAAATATTTCCTACTTTATTCAATCATTTCTATGTTATTGAAATTGCTTGTATAAATAGACCTGAAAGAGCAGGTAGCAAGTTCTTAATAAAGTCCTCTGGACCGTCTGTTCTCTGGAAATGAAGTATTCTCAGGTCACAAATTGGGCCTACAAATTTGGACGACTATGGTTTGCATCTCTAGAAGAAACCTTAGAAAATATTATTGAAATAGATCAGTATGCTTAACAATAGCTTGTAAACTTTATCCATTTTTTTAGATCAATTGCTACTTAACAAGTTTTACAACTTTGCATAAAAATATTCGATTTAACAGCAGTCAAGCAAAGTCAGAATAAGCTTATATATTCGATTAATTGTGAATTTTTAAAATCTACTGTACAATAAACTAAGATTATTTGTCTCAGAAATTTCAGCAAAATATAAAATTCTAGTGCACGAGTTTTAATAGAACTTTGATATCATTACGCTTTTATAAACTGGTCGAATTGCAGTGTATCCCGATTTCATCTATGATGGATTTGAGTTTGCTTGACTGACGGGATAAGAACAATCAAATCTAGTTTCAGAATTACTACGTGAATAACCGAAAATAAACCCTTTGTCTGATTTTCAATTCGTTCCCACTTTTCTCGACTATTTGGATACCGAAAGGGTAGTTCACTTTTGAAAAAAGTGAGTGTAAATCAAATATGACTTGATTCTTTTATGTAGTTTCTTCATTGGACATTTTATTTGTATATTGGAGAAACGTTTTAAGTTTTCACACCTATCCCGTTCGATTCGTCATGTACTTCACTAGGTTTATTTGTATAGAAATATGAAAAATTAATATGTAATAACTGGAACATTGTAAACACAATGAAAGAGTACTGTGACCGACCAGCGCTCTGCATTTGACAAGTTCAATTGCGGTAGAGGCAGGACAGCTTTCACCAGGGAATCTAGTTTTAACTTCTCGACTGAAGTATGGCCAGATCGCCAAACTTGGTTGATTATTGTACAATATGAACAAGTGATTTTTTTAAACTTTTAACATTCGGCAGTGCAAAAATAGTGACTTTAGGCCATTTTTTAGGCCAATAGTGACTTTAGGACCATTTTTCGAAAAATAGTGACTTTAGTGACTTTTGGATGCAAATAATGACTTTTTAGTGACTAGACTCAAAATAGTGACCAAGTCACTAAAAAGTGACTCGCTACCAGCTCTGAAATCACTAAATTCATCATTTAATTGAAATACGCAACCATGCTGCTTTAAGGCTGGCGCACAATAGCGCGTCCCGCGTCGCGTCGCGTCAGCTGTCAACGCCAGCGTTTGGTACTAAAACGCGCACATGACGCGCAGGACGCTATAGATCACACAATACAGCGTCAATCATGCGTCCGCTTCAATCATTTGTTTTGTTTTGAATGTGAACTGATAATTTATTTTTCAATTATGTAAATTGTATGTCAATATTTTCAATATGTTCATAATGTCTGCTTTTTTGCTAGGGTTTTTTATACACAAATCAGAGACAAATAAACGAAACTATTCCTCCTTGATTGTCGTGCAAGCATTTAAATATAAACTACCCATCAAAACGAAAAAATATTACATGAAGCGTTTATGCCTATAGGATAAATGCCTAACACCGCAATTAATGATGGGTCTCCATAGTAGAGTGTATTGAGAACATTAGCTACAGGTCCTAAGCCCTGGTAAATGGTGAAAGGTTGTGATGATTGTTATTTGCGGACATCACGTTAAATGAGCAGATCCTTAGGTCCAGTAAGAGGGCAACAATCTGCTGGGTTAGTCTAAGCTGAGATCAAGAGGAAGTAAGTAATGACATTCGTTATGTCATTTTTAGTTGAATTTCAATCCGAACAAGCTGAGTTCCTTATTTCACTTCATCTAGTTCAAAGCAGCCTGAACAAAATGAGTGGCTTACGCAGATTACTTGAGGACATTGTGGAATTGCGGGGTCTGAGATCTACCACCAAATTCCAAATTACTTCAAACTAGCAACCACAAAACATATTTTTTGGTAGTCATGTTTACCTTTTACGTCTTGTTTAATGTGAAATGCCTCGAATTGTTTTCCCAAGCATGAGCTTAAAACAAAGAAACAATATTCTATAGTTTGAAATAGTTCACAGTACAACCAATATTACGTGATTTAGAGTATCTTGATATCAAATGCCATGAACATTATTTCCAGTGAAAACTAAATGTATAGATGCTTTCTATGTCAATTCATTATAACTGTAATGAAACTAATAACTGAAATTTCTAATAGAATATGTTTGAATAAATTTTAAACATTACATGTATGACCAGCAGAAGACGATGGAGCACTTATTCACCTATCTCACTCACTCTCACTCACTCACTCTCACTCACTCAAAAGTCAACATATGTTATATTATACCGATACAAAACATAAAATCCAGCAAAGCTGAAAGCAACATGTACAGAAACTTTAAAGATTTTTTTATAGGGCTGAGCTTTTAATTTTATTTTTTTAATCCAGCAATCATGAGAAAGAATATATGAAAACAACCAACATGATGAGTTCTCGAATTTGAATGCAGACTAGGTAAAGCAGTCGAGTTATTAGTACGAGACACTGAAGAAGTCTGCACATTGTAGACGAAATACGCGTATCTGTCGAAGATAAGCAAAGGTAGTTGGAATTAAATGGAGATTACTAATTTTTCTTCTAATTTATAGTTAGGTAAAGCATTTTTTATAATTTTTGTTAGATTTTGACAACAGACACTCAAATTCCTTGATTTTCACAATTTAAGTGCTATCAAATTACATTTTCAGCAGCATTGAATTCCAACTTCACATACACCCGAACCGTGCACCGCGCGTTAATTTTGAATTTTCTCAAAACCAAAGCGTCACAGAAGCTGTACGCGGGAGAACGCTGGTACTGTAGAACATGTTTGGCGTTTTAGCACAACGACGCGATGGACGCGACGCGTCATTGTGATGCCTTTTATGAGAAGTGCTATTTAATCTCAAAATGAAACGTCAACGCGACGCGACGTGGGACGCGCTATTGTACGCCGGCCTTTATACTCTCATAAGGAGTGTATCGAAAAGTAGTTATAAACTTCCAAATAATAATATAGGCATGAAAACATGGTTAAAATTAACATACTATTTCAGTTTATTATAGCTTAACATGTTTACAAAAGATCCAAACGGAAAAACTAGTCATCATGTTCATTTCTGTAGAATGCCCGTACCTTTGATTTGACACCTGCCATCAAATTCTGCACAGTGACCTTTGTGCACTTCCTGATGCCGCTGCCCAATTTTTCTTAAAATCGGTCATGTTTTGGGACACTGTACCATCCTTCTTAAATATACGCTTGACTATTGCCCAATAGCGTTCGATCGGTCGCAACTGGGGACAATTTGGTGGGTTGATGTCTTTTTCTACGAACTTGATGTTATTCTCCGTCAGCCACTGTAGAGTGGATTTGGCGTAATGTGCCGATGCCAAATCTGGCCAGAAGAGAGGAGGACTGGTGCTTTCTATACAATGGTAGCAACCTGTTCTTCAAACATTCCTTTGATAAATCTCAGCATTTATAGTTCCTTTGTATAGAAAATTGAAGAACGCAAGCCACATGTGCAAATAGCTTGCCAAATGAGCACCTTCTGACCGAATTTCTCCATCGATCAGTCGTATCTGCGGTTGGACACACGTTCCCCAACAGATTTAGTATAAAACTGCGGCCCCGGTAGCGTTCTTGAATCTTCTTTAACGTATGTTTCGTCATCCATCAAAATGCACTGGTCGACATTGTCCAAAATGCAGTTGTACAGCTTTCGAGCCCTGGTTTTGGCACGAGACTTTTGTTCCGGAGTTTGTTTGGGCACTTTCTGCTTTTTGTACGTCTTCAAGTCATTCCTGCGCTTGATTCGTTGATTCATTCCGATGCTGGTCCTGAACTTCTTGGCTAGATCGCGAGTAAGAGGCGGATTTGTCTCCGTTGAATGATAATCCACAACTTTTTGGTCCAAATCGGGGTTGCTGGAGCCGGGTTTCCGGCCACTTCTTGGTAAATCCTTGAGGGAGCACTTACCAAACTTTTCGATGATGCGTTTTACACTTGCCGGGTGAACATTTACTCTTTTCGCAATCTGGTTGTAGTAACACCTTTTCGGTGCACCAAGTGTGCAAAACCTCTTTTAGTCTCAAATTCAATCGTCGACATTTTGAATACAACTTTATCAACGGAAATGAATGAACCGAATAATCATTTTTGACATGTAAACAAAGCAAAATGGCGCTTACACGCTGGGTAAATATATACAGTAGTTTATGCGTAATAACGCATCGAATGTTTATAACTACTTTTCGATACACTCCTTACTTTTCGCACAAACATTGATTCCTGCTGTTTCACAACTACCTAGCCCGTCTCTGATTTTCAAAAGTCTTGATTGCAACTACGCCAGATATATCACTCGACTTCTATTTGATCGTTATCGCTCGAACGCGATCTATTTTCACTAATGATCATAATTTACTGACAACTGCCACCGCTACCGGTCTTCGGATCGATTACAACATCTACATGCTTAAATAAGTCGTAAATATTAATGTTCAACTTTACAACGCCAAACCAGTTTGGAATTATTGATTTCTCAGTTATCCGTGTCAGCCGATAGCTTTTTCAAAGACAATCCAGAAAATCCACAAACCCAACGCAGCGGCCGGCGCGGCGGAGGAACGACGGTTTTCATCACGTTCTATCGAATGACGGTGCGTGGCATCGGGAAGAGTTATTACCTGGACAAAGCTCTTTTAATTAAATTTTCCCGGAATCGTTTGAGACGTGACCGACCACAGTGCGACCGTGCCCATGTGATTCCCAAAGGCCAGAAGCTGCACCGGTTCGGAACGAGTGGTTCCAATTAACTTTTTTTTTGTATGTGTGTGTGTGGCGACGCTTGGTTGGCTCGCCTCGTCCTTTCCGATGTCGTTTGTTTCTCCTGAATCGATGGATTAATTGAAATCACCACTTGCATCAGAAGTCTGTTCTGCCCAGGTTCCATCACTCATCGATATGCTGTTGGCGGAATTATGACTTTTTTTTTCTTTCACTGACATCGGTTGTTATTCTGGACTCTGATTGCATCACCAGGCAATTGCTCGAAGCGAGAAAACAACACAACCGATGATTGCTTTGATGGCTTCATTTTTACACAACTGGTGAGCGGTGTTTTGATTGCAAGTAGCTCAGAATGAAATTTTCTGATAGATAAATAAATCGACATGGAATTTGTTTTAAAGCAACTCGACAAGCATCTTTATTAGGAACTTATTCTAGAGGGAACCTGTGCGGGACACTTAGAACCATCCCCAATGCTTCTTCTTTTGCTTAATGTAGATGGACACCGGCACTGGCTTTTCGACGTACACCGGCTTGTCAATGTAGACCGGGACGTGTTTCTCCACATGCACGGCGTACGGCTTTGGCACTTCGATGTATTCCTTCTGGACAACTGGGACCTTAACTTCCACTGGATATGGCACTGGGCGGTCAACGTGATAAGGGACCTTCTTCACAACTACATATGGAACATGTTTCTCCACTACAACCTTCTTCTCGACCTCAACGGGATATGGCACGTGCTTTTCCTGCGCAATTGGATAATGGGCGGGGGCATGCGTAATCGGGCTCCAATGGTTGCTTTCCTGATGGGCGTCGTAGTTGTGAGCATCGTGACCGTACCCCAGATCCCAGACGCCACGTTTGATTCTCCTGAAGGATTCATCGAGTGACGCCGAGCAAGCGATGACCGCAGTCATGCAAATCACAACAAATACCTGAAGAAGAAGAAAGAAAAAAAACGATAAAGAACAAATTAGAACATATGTATTGCAAACCACCCAGCACCCAATCTTACCTTCATATTTGATGTTGCTCTGTTTAACGTGTTTGGTTTCTGACTAAGTTTGGCCGGAGGACCACAAGCGACTGATGTCTTACCAACTTGCTCGGTACGGTTTTTATAATACTTTACTAGTGGCTCTTTTTTTGCCAGGATCAACATGCTGATCATGTACGGACTGCAAAACCAGGCGGAATCAACTCAATTTCGTAAGTTCTGTCTCTTCAAGTTTCGATCATTGCACTTTCGATTTCGTTCGGCTGTTACACTACTATCTTATGGCGACAGGTTGCTATCGCCGGACAGCTGGGGTTCGAGTTGGCAGGAAAGTCGACAAGCCCGTTCGCTCGCTGGGAGAATCGGATCACGCGCATTGAAAGTGTATCACCGTGTGAAGGTCGATTACGAGTGGCAAACATTGGCAACGAATAAAGACCACAATTAAATTTGTTGGATAACCGAAGACGGCGAAGAAGACAATGCGAGGTAGACAAAACAGAAAAAAATCCGTCAAACGAAAGTTGCTTTTCGGTTGTTTTGTATTACATTAATTGACAGGTTTACAATTTTTTTTCTGGTTCACTGTACTTACATCTCAGTAGAGATTATTTAAATAAGACAACCTGCGAGAGACCATTAACTATGGCGGTGCGTTGCAAGTGATTTCATTGATAAAACATAAACATGATTTATGGGCGATATTTAATGCGTTTCTCGCGATTGCTTCAGCCAGCAACAAATGGTAACCAAGTGGTCAAATTGAGCGTTCTCGTTAACCAGCATTGGCCGCATGCTGACAGGGAAGGGGAGCTCGTCTCTCCGGAGAGTGCAATGCATTTGACCGTCTGTTCGCCATGCTTGGGGTGGCCGATCAATGTCCTCGTGCCTGCGTGGGACTCAAAACAGTAGGCACTGTGCAGCACGAAGCTCTTCGGGCGAGAGAGAGAGGATTGGGTAAGGCCCAGCAGGCCGTCTTTCGAAGATATGTATGCAAATTATTTACAAGGAAGTACGTGTCGGAACTGTCGACAAAGGCCTGGGTGACAAAATGAGGCAAATGATTGTAAACGCAGCACATGGAACTAAATGTTGGCTGCCAGTTACGATAAGATCATCTACGAGTATTTTAAACCCTACGCAACTATAAAGGCTTACTTTGCTAAACAGGACGGATGGTTCAAAAGGCGGTCATCGAACAATGACTTGCTAGCAAAACAAGTGTTCCAACCGACAAGTGGGAGACGTTTGTAGACAACATGAGCCAATGCGTGATCAATTCAATCAGGAATTGAAAACGCTTAAGATCGCTGGTCTTACCCCAAGTAACAATTTTAGAATTATTTCAGCCGTATAGCACTCCTCCCGGCTTTGTTGATAAAACTACATTCAAAACTGTTTTGTCCACCAACACCACCTCTATAAATCTTTAAAGCCGAACTGTGTACGAAGTGGCCCACTCTATAGACGGTTGTGAAATTAAATTAATCAAACCTTTACAATACCGTACAGCGGGGCGACTTCGATCAACGCGGTGACTTTGACCGCCAAGTCCGATATTTATTCAACTTGAAATTATCCTTCTCCAAGTGTCGGAAATTTTTAAGCTTTGAACCATATATATTCAGCATTTATTAGGGTATATAAGTGCATTTTGTTATTTAAACTTTCTTACTTAAACACCTTACTTAAACATTCGTCTCTCTAAGCTAATCGATAAAATATTAATTTTGAATACATAAACAAATTAATGAATAAAAAAAAATATTTTGATCGAAAATTAAGAGCAAACGAATAAACGCGACAACCTTCTCGAAGTGTTGCACTACCTTCCAATATTTCCAGGGATGCCATATTCACAGATATGTCTGTAAATTTGCAGACTTTTCATTTTTGTTGCAGACTTTTCTAACGATGCAGACATTCAGCAGACATTTTATTTATGGTGCAGACTCTTACAGATATTTGAAATATTTTTTAAATTCCATATAAAGGTATTCTCTGAACTTCGCATATAAAACGTTCAAGGGTCTGAACAGTATTTTAGATACGGTAAGAAGCTTTGTTGAAATATTTTTTTAAATATCGTAGGTATCATTTAAAGTAGAAATCCTTGAAGAAACGAAAGCTGTGGGCCACTTGGAGACACAATGGGCCGGGAGATAAGTATCGCATAGGCCCTTTCCGAGGTAACATGGAGTCCCTACTTATGATAGAGTTCAATCCCATGTGAAAAACTATTGTCAAAGCGTTGGTAATATTGGTCCTTTGCCATTAAGTCACAACAAAAGTCAAGAAATTTATCGTAAAAATGGGTTGCTGAGTTTGTTGTTCTAAAGCCCAGTTGGTTGCTACTCGAAACTACAGAAAAAGTTCTGAGCTATTGAAATAAATCTTAAAACTCTGCTACTAAATGCATCATTTTAGTACATTTGTACTAAGGATTTAGAAATATATCCCTGAATTAGTCCTAGATTCCTAAGAGTATAGGAAGAAAAGACCCACAATTTAGTGTACATCCTGGAATGTTTAGAAGACGACTTCCCAGAGCTTCAGGAAGATAACTCCCGAGAAAGAGACTTCCTCGAAAAAAAACAGCAGTTCGAGCAAGAAGAACCTTCAAAAATTCACGACCGAACATTACCGAAGTCCAAGATCATACCTACCGGAACTCCAGGACAGAACGTACCCAAGAATCAGGAGAGGACTTATCAGAGCTTCAGGACGAAGTGGAGGGAAGAGGATTTCTTTGAAGTTAGGAACTTTTCAGAGGTTTTGGAGTTCTTCCCAGAAATGCAAAATTGAACTTCCCAGAAAATCAGAAAAAACTGCCCCAAATTTTAGATGGGAACTAACCAGGAAGGTAACTACCTATTATTTCTCAAAATATCAGGCAAAAAAATCCTTTGGCTAGGCAGATTTGGCAGAGCCCAGAGGAGAACATTTCAAAATTTCAAAATAAAGCTTTTTCCAAATTCTCTAGAGAGAACAGAACAAATCTTTACAGGAGCATTGGGGGTACTTTTTTCTAATTTGAGCACGATTTTATCAATAGTTCCGGAACAAACTTTCACAAAATTCTAGAAAATACTTCCCAAAAGTTCAGAAGTCCAGGAAGAAACATCAAGAACAAATTTAAGGGTATTTTCCTAGGAGTTTTGGAGACGGCGTTCCCAAAGTTTCAATAATAATGTCCTCGCAGTTCAGGATGGGACCAATCAGAAGTTTGGAAAGAATAAGCTCAAGAAAAAACTCCCCTGAATTTTAGAAAGAAAACTGTAGGATCAAGAAAGAATTTTTCCAAAAATTCAGTAACGAACTCCTGAGAAGTTCACAAGAGGTCTTTTCAGAAGTTCCGAAGAGATCAAAAGTTTAGTTGGAACTACCCAGAAGTGCTAACGAGCTTCCCTAAAGGTTCGAATCGAACATTCCAGCATTTCGGAATGAGAACCTTTCAAAGTTATGAAAATCCTAGAAGGTCAGTTAGATACTTTTGATAAATTAGGAAGAAACTTATGGGGAGCTTTCCAGTAGTTCAAGGAAGAAGTATTGGGGGAGCTTTCTGGTAGTTCAAGCAGGAATTTCTCAGAAATTCAGGGACAAACACCCCCGAAACTCAGGAGAATACTCCCCGCGGAATTTCAGAAAAGAACTTCGCAGAAGTTCAGGAAGAAACTTCTTACAACTTCAATAAGATTTTCCAAGAAATTCTGGAGAGTACTTTCCCAAAGTTTGGCGGAAATTTCCCTCGTAGTTCAGGATGGGACTTATCAGAAGTTTAGAAAATAACTATGTTCAGGAAAAAAAACATTACCAAATGTTTCTAGAGGGTACGGTTGGGTTCATGAACGTGAATGTCGAAGAAAATAAGAAGTCACTGTCAAGAAGTTCATGAGGAATTTTGACAGAAGTTCAGGAGGAAACATACAATCCAAGAAAAAGATGCAGAAACGTTTACATAATCACACATACAGCGAAAATGACATAACTCGCTCTCTTATTACGTCTTTTCGTTGAAAGAAGTCTAATTTTGTAAAAAACTAACAGACTTTTATAGACATTCCCAGACATTTCAAATTTTTATCACAGATATTTGAAAAAAATATCTGGCATCCCTGAATCTGTCAAAGGGTTAGTTTTGTTTTGTTCTGTGTTGGAGAAAAGGTGTGAAACATTGGTTCTTTTTTCTACATAAAGCACCCTCCCCCCCTTTGGTCCCCCTTTTTGTATGGTTCTTTTGGATCGTCACGGTCTGTAAAATCCCCTTCCCCCTTAAAAATATGATGATATTAACGAACGTTCCCTTAGCTGTTAATGACTCGCACTTATTCTGCCGTGAATCGCATATCAGTACCATATTTTCTCGATTTCCCATCCATATGGGACGGATATGCGATTCACGGCAGTGTTGGCGTCCTTACACCGGTGTAGTACCGAATTAAAAACGACATGAGTGAGGTATTTCTGTTTGTCTAATATTATGGTGAACTACTGAAAAATAGCAAGCGCTCATAAATTATGTCATGCTTTTAATGAAAGGGAGCTTTGGGAATTGTGATAATCTGTTCACAAATTTTAAGGTCCATAAAAAACGTGACAAAGGGGGAGGGTTTTGAAAATGGTCCTTTTTTGCGTGATATAATTAATGAACGTTCCCTTTGGGGAATGCTCCACCCCTGTGCTATTCGGGAGACATCTGCATCAAACGGTTTGCATAAAAATTTGGTGTTTTTTATTCATTTCAGCACTTCAAATAGATAAAATTGATTTTGATCGAAATCACCCCATTATTGAAAATTGGCCGCGGGAATTAAACATTTTTTTGAAAGCTCATCTGACATAATCATGTTTTTAAATTTCTGTTTAGTGTTATACTACAGATGCCAGAACTGGTTTTAAAAATGTAAAACAAAATTTTAAAGATAATTATCATAGAAAATTTCAGGAAATAGTTCAAAAAATGATCGAAGTCACCCCATTTTACGGTACTATAAAGATTTTTGAAAATGTTCTAGTGAAAGATGTTATGACTTCATAAAACCTAATGGCTGCCATCAAAACCAGCAAAGGGCCAAATGGCCACAGTTGTCAAACTTCACTGTGAATCGTGGTTGTTTTTTTTGTTCTGCTTTGTCCGATTCTCTGCTCTGCTGATTCATTTCACAGTAAATAATATCAAAGAAAAAAGTTCTAGTGTTGCGGAAAATTTTGTTTGATAGAAAAATATCTAAAACAAATTGAGTTTTATTAAGCGTATCATGCTGCAAATCATATGCGCATTTAACAAGTGGGAGACGTTTGTAATGCTAGCCAACATGAGACAATGCGTGATCAATTCAATAAAGAATTGAATGCGCTTAAGATCGCTGGTTTCATAGGGTGTCACAGAAAGTCTAAGCGCGATTTCGATGCGCCATTGTTGCTTCCAGAGATTTATGAACAGCTTATAATTAATGTATATCATTGTTTACATTTCAATCTATAACTCTGTGAGTTTAAAGAGCCGGTGCATTCAAGTTTCATGAAAATGCGTAGCATTTCCCCGGAAAAGCGAAAACAGATCTTCCACAAATGGCGCACTTTTCCCAACGTTTTGCTGAGCCAGATGGAAAAAATGGAAGGTGTGAGCATCGAAGCAGTTTTTAAATCTGGACGTAACCGGGCCCTTGTCCTGATCCGGAAAAATCACGTTAACTTTCACCCGTAATAAGAGCACTTCCGTTCGAGATGTGGCCAAGAAGCTTGGAACTTCGAAGAGTAACATCGACCGAGCATAGACTCGAAATGGACTAAGGACTTTCAAGAAGCAGAAAAACCCAAAACAAAGTTAAGAACAAGTAGCATCTGTCGAACCAAGGGCCCTAAAAAACAATATGATAAACTGCTGTGTGGAAAATCGGTATGCGTAAATATGGATGATGAATCCTGCGTGTAATTTGAAATAAGACGCTTCTGGATAACCAGTTCTATACGGTCCGTGCTGGTCAAACTATTGACCAGGCATGATATGTACTACCACCCATTGTAGCACGGAAACTAAGTCCCACAAAAATGGGATCTCCTCTCTGTTAGACTTGATCTAGCTTCAAAAACCAATGATCGATAGGTAACATCACTTATACGTATTCACGTGGATATTAAAACTCTCTTTCCAACAGCAAGATTGAAAAATTGGTCAAAATAGCAAGCTATCTAAAATGAGGATGCCCCAATTGGCGGGAAGAAGAACCCCCCCCCCCCTTTATTTACAAACTGTTGGCAATTACGAGTTAGCATTCCCCCTCTTCCCATCCAGATTGCTTCGGGTGCCCTGATGGTCCCTCTCATTCCCATGAATACTGGATTATAGTGTATATATTTATGTGAATACGTATAAGTATTTATGTGAATGAAAAATACTACCGTTGATCCTGAAACGCAAGAGATGTTGTTAAGAGTTTATGTGCAAAATTGTGGAATTCCGTGCTTCAGCACTTTTTTGTTCGTTTTCTATATACCAAAATCTTGATTTGAGGTATCCTGAAAAAGTTTCTTCAATCTATTGAACACACAGCGCTGTATGAATCAGATCAGCTCAGATATAGTAAAACGCTCATTGGCAAACCGGAAATGAAAAATAAATTCAGTAATAAGCTCAAAAGCCTTACAAAGATTCCGTTGAAGCTTCTTGTAGTCAATGCACTAGATACTTCTAAATCATAAGAGGAGAAGAAAACGACCAACATTGGACATATAAAGACATAATTATTAACAGAATATATAACTTAAAAGGTAAAAATTATTTTCATGTTAATATATATAAATACATATGTATATTAGGGTGTCCCAAAATTGCACTATGTCAGGAAACTTGGGGCTCACCTTTCAAATGATAGGTATAGGTGTAACAAACTAGCTTTTGTATGACGACAACTCTAAAAAATGTTGTTTAGAGGTCGCCCCGATGAGTTTTTTGAAAAAAGACCATTTTTCATGACTAATATCGTAAAAATATTTATAATTCTCAGAAGTTTAGTGTAACCTTACCCTTTTATATTTTTTACAGCTTCCTTACGGTCTAAACTACAATATAAAAAATTGTTACGACATGTCTTACGTCAAATTTGTTTGTCACATTTTTTTAATTCTGTCAAACGATGATTTCTTAGGTGCATTCTGGCGTTCAATCATCAAAAGTGGGTATCAAACTTACAGCTATTGCCAGTCTTGTATATTAGAAATACGGGAAATTTTATAAAGAAAAACTTTGCTGAAGATAGTATAGTCTTACTTACATCCGTTATTTAGATATTCTTTATATAGTGTTGGAAGAAAAGCTCAGCATTTCATAACACAAAAGTATTTTCAACAGCGAATCAACCCATCGAAGAAATGACATCGCCTACGCTGTTTTGAATGTGGATTTTTGTGGTGTCCTTGGTAACGTGAGTAAAGAAGCTTCTAGAATGCCATCAGAGGATATATAAGCGGAATACGATCGAACATTTCTTCAGTTTTCCTTCGATTTTCATAGAAAACAGTACCAAAAAAGAAAAAAACTATGTCGCCGAAAACGAAGCTGAAGTCGGATATCATTACCGGTATAGCAAGAAAAAATCTACCCAGAAATAATTTGCCGTCGGAGATGGACATCATCAGCTTCTTTCGATACCAGCATGAAAACCAGAAACTTCCAACCGGACAAAGCATTCAAATTGTGGCTACCGATACTGTGGCGATTTGGAACCAAGCCGGTCTTCCAAATCAATTGAAACGGAACGTTGTTAGGCGCGTTGCCAAGCTCGTTAGGACATGGCAACGCCTCAGAAAGGCCCAAAAGAAGAAACTTTCAAGACCAGCGTTGAAGATGTGTAAGATGCGGTTGAGTTACTTCTTCAATATTAGCGTGAACCACATCGAAGAAGAGCTACGAAATGATAATGTCCGTGCAGAGTTCTGGAGCAAACAGGTGATCAACAAAATTCCGGTTGAGTTCCCGGAAAGCTTCAAAAATATTGTACCATCAATTTATAAGGAAAGCAACGAAAAAGAAAACAAGAAAAATTGACAAGAAATCCAGCAGACAACTGAGTAGAACAGTACGAGAACCTATCGTGGACGAGACAAGAGAAACACTGCGTCGGAGCAAAAGCATGAACTATTGACGAATACTGTCATCGAGAACCTAGATCGAGCTCAGGTATCGAATCGTGAAGCAGTTGGTGTATTAGCAGCCACAGCTGTTGTTTTCGGTGTTGGATCTGAAAAGTTGAGTTTGAGTAAATCAACTCTTCAAAGAAAACGCAAAGCGGTGAGTCATCTTATCTAAAATGTTTTGAATAATGTTTAAAATTTGTTTTTCATTTTTAAGGTGCGCCAAGAAATTTCCAACAGAATCAAAAACAAGTTTCCGAAGGACAAAGCATTGGTGGTCCATTTCGACTCCAAGCAATTGCTGATCAATCGACGAAAGAGCGAAAAGATAGCCATTGTAGTAACAGGATTGGATGCAACTGAACAAATTATTAACAGCACGTTTCTTGAATCCGGAACAGGAAAAGCCGTAGCGGAAGCAGTTTTTAAAAGCTTGAAATGCTGGAATCTTGATGGCACCATCAGTGGCAAATGCTATGACACTACAAGTGTGAATTCTGGAGAAAAAAATGGCGCTGCTGTTATCCTGGAAAGGATGCTTGGAAGAAAGTTGCTAGATTTTCCTTGCAGACACCACATTTTCGAGCTGGTCCTTATGACAGCATACAAAACTTGTCTAGGTCAAGCTACGATTTCTCCAGACGACACCCTGTTCAAATCATTCCGCAATGAATGGAGAGATTGGACAAGAGCGATTTTTCTGGTTTTCCTGAAGGTAACAATTTATTGATTTGTTATGTATGAAAACTATTATCACTATTTTTTCTTGTGATTTAAAGGTACATTCAGTGAAGCGGAAAAGGCAAACCTCGTTGCATTTTGCAAGCAAATGCTGCTGCGAACTTTCATACGTGAAGACTATTCAGAGCTTCTTGAACTTACACTTATGTGCGTAGGAGATAGCGAACCAGCTAAATTTCGACGTCCTGGGGCGCTACATCATGCCAGATGGATGGCGAATGCCATTTACGGTCTCAAAATGTACCTTTTCCGGAAGCAATTTATGACAGATTGCAATCAGATTGAAAGGTTCGTACTTTTTGTGATTCAAGTTTACATTAAAGGGTGGTATGAAGCTCCCATTGCAACAAACGCACCATTAAACAATCTGAAGTTCATTCGATGTTTGAAAAACTATCCTGACGAGAGCTAAGCCAAAGTACTTCTCAGAAATTTGAAAAGCATTTGTGGTATACATCGGAGCTCAACATCAGTCTCGCTTTTTTCGATGAAAACGTTGATGAGGAAGTGAAAAAGAAAGATGGTGCTAAACTTAAAGAAAAAGAGCAGTAAGAAACATGATGAAATTTTCGGCCGGAAAAGATTGGAAGAATACGTCACAGAGAATTCGTTGCAGTTTTTTGAAATTTTGCGGCTGGATTGTAGTTTCTTGTTTAAGGAAGATCCCCGGAACTGGAATAAAAACGAAGATTATCTTGCTGCAAAAACCTAGATGCGATAACTTGTGTGTCATAAATGATCCTGCAGAACGTGCTCTTGGGTAGCAGGAGATTATAATGAATTTGGTCCAAGTCTGACCAAGAGAAGCATCAGCTGCTATTGATCGTAGCAGAAAACCGGAAAAACTAAACGAATTCTTTGAAAACTTCAGTTTTCAATTATTTGACAACCTAGTTTATCAATTCAATATTAATAAGAAACCTTACACCAATAAATATAGCTATACAAGAACATATGCAAAAATGGCTATTTTCTTTCCACACTTTATAAAGAATATCTGAATAACGGATGTAAGTAGGGACTATACTATCTTCAGCAAAGTTTTTCTTTATAAAATTCCCCGTATTTCTAATATACAAGACTGGCAATAGCTGTAAGTTTGATACCCACTTTTGATGATTGAACTGAGATCACCTAAGAAATCATCGTTTGACAGAATTAAAAAACATGTGACAAACAAATTTGACGTAAGACTTTTTTTTTTACTTAACATGTTTTATATTTCCAATTCATTTGTCTTACAAACTAATTTTAACATTTTAAGTGTTTCAGCCCATTGGGCTTTTCAGCTTTGTTTAATTTTAAATTTTCTGTGTTTGGTGTGTTTAGTGTGCTGTGTTTTACATTAAATTTTCAGTTCAGCCCTTGGGGCATTGTTAGTTTTAAAATTTGATAACCTACCTAATCTACAACTAAAACTACAATTGGAAAATCCTAGGGGTGGGGAACCAGATTCCGGATGATCTGGTGATCCGATGTCGAGGCAGCGTGCCCTGTACCGATTGATAGACTCACTAAAGCGATCGTCGAGCATTTTTATCTCGGCCAGACGGTGGACCTCTGATGTTCTTGTCCTCGGAGGGGTGTTCAGGATCATCCTGAGGAACTTATTTTGAACACGCTGAAGTTTCAGGTGATGTGTTTTTGCGCAACTCTCCCAGATTGGCATGCCGTACTCAATGACTGGAAGTATTATTTGTTTATAGACAGCAAGCTTGTTTTTTAGGGATAATGTAGACCTTCTGTTGATCAATGGGTACAGTAGCTTCAACAGAACGTTACACTTTGTGACCGTTTTGTCAACCTGCTCCCTGAAAATAAGCTTGCTGTCTATGGTAACGCCAAGATAGACAGCTGATTTGGCCCATTCCACCGTTGTGTTGTTTAGGCTTATTTTACAATCCTCAGGCGGAACAAGTCTGGGAGAGTTTGAGTGTGGAAATAGGATGACCTGGGTCTTCGCCGCATTGATACAGATCTTCCAATCGGTGAAGTAGTCAGACAGAACATTCAGGCTTCGCTGCAGTTTCGCGGTAAGCGCTCTTATTACCCTACCATTGTGGACGACTGCGGTATCATCGGCGAACAACGACAGAGATCCATTTTCAGGGAGCGGGGGTATATCCGAGGTGAATAGATTGAACAGAAGTGGACCTAATATACTTCCCTGCGGAACACCGGCAGAGATCTCCTGACTACCGGAAACTGCACCATGCAACGAAACACGGAATGTCCTGTCCGTCAGATAGTTTTTAATTATCTTCACCAGAAAGGTGGGAAGATTGTATCGATGCAGCTTGTACGCCAGGCCATCATGCCACACAGTTATCAAAGGCCTTCTCGATGTCGAGAAGTGCCATGACAGATGATTTCGAAACAGACTTGTTCCGTCTGAGGATGTTACTGACTCGATTAAGTTGGTGAATAGTCGACCGACCACGTCGGAAGCCAAATTGTTCGTCGAGCAAGATGTTCAGCTCGTCGGCAGATGAAAGAAGCCGACGGTGGATCGCTTTCTCAAATAGCTTGGATAATCCTGAGAGAAGGCTGATGGGCCTATAGTTCTTGGAACATGAAGGATCTTTCCCAGGTTTCTGGATGGGTATGACTTTGGCTGACTTCCAACACGAGGGGAAGTAAGCTAAGTCGCAGGCATTGGTTGAAAACCATTGCCAGATGGTTATAGAATTGGGGCTCAGTTGCTTGAGCTCCAAGTTCAGGATGTTATCGAAACCTGGGGCCTTCATGTTCTTTGAGGATTTGATATAAGTCAACAATTCGTCAGCTGAGATCTTCAACTCCTCTGTGAAGTCGTTGGGGCTTAGATGGATGTTAGTAATAAGCGCACTAACGGCAGCTTCATGTGGACTGACGATGTTTTGTCCGAGATTATGGGAGCTGACGAAGTGTTGACTTATCTCAGCAGCCTTCTCTGCAGGAGTTATCAACCGATCCTTAGAGCCATTGCTGTCTAATGGGATCAACGGTGGAATGGGCCTTGGCTTAGTTTTTAAAATTTTTGTCAACTTCCAGAACGGCTTAGCACAATCTGGGAGAGAGCGGATCTTGTCGGCAAAATTGTTATTTCTGAGATCCACCATTCTGGCCTTAATAATTTTGGTCACTCGATTACAGTGACGTTTAAGCGTTGGCAAACCGGTTCGCTGGTATTGCCTTCGAATGGCGTTGCGCAATTGAATAAGTTCTTTAGTGGGTCTATCAATGGGTACAGAGTCACTCACCTGATCAATCACCGGTACGTGTTGCTCCCGGAGCCTGGGAGATCGCTTGCTCGATGCTCTGCAGCTGCCGCTCGATGTCATCAACGGAATCAAGGTGCATGTCGAAATTGATGTTGTCGTCAACATGTTGTCGGAATCTCTCCCAACTGGCGCGATGGTAGTTCCGTCTGGTGATTCGATGCCGGTTGACCGAGGACCCAACTTCAGCCACCACCGGATAGTGGTCCGAGCTGAGCTCCTGGTGAACGATCGGCTGGGCGATGTTGTTTCCCATGTTGGTGAGGAAGATGTCGATTGTCGAATGGACCCCGGATCGGCTCAACCGGGTGGGAGTATCCGGGCCCAGGACGGTGTAATGTCCCTCTTCCAGGTCTTCCTGTAGAATAATTCCGTTCCGATTCCGCCGGGTGTTCCCCCAGGTTTCGTGTTTCGCATTCATGTCGCCGGCGATGATGAACTGCCCCTGCCTCCGAGTTAGCTTACGGATGTCGTTTCGTAGGGCCGTTGTTGTTCCGTTGTTGGTACTGGCTTGCTTGGGACAATAGGCCGCGATGATGGTGATTGGGCCGACAGGAGTTTCGACCTCGACTCCGATGGCTTCGATGGACTGCGGCTGAAAACTCGGAAGCAGATGGCAGTTGATGTTGTAGTGCAGGGCGATCGCAACTCCTCCTCCACTAGAGCCGCTACGATCAAGTCGCACAATCCGGTATCCTGGGATGACGATGCTGATTTCCGGTTTTAGGTGTGTCTCGGTGACGATGGCGATGTCGATGGCCTTCCTGTTAAGGAAGTCACCGAGCTCAAGAGTTTTGTTCCGGATGGAACAAGCATTCCAGTTGAGGATGCTGATGGTGCGTTTACGGTCCATGTTTAAACAGAAACTTCATCGTCACGGAGGTGGCGGCTTTGAGCTGTTCCTCCTTGGAGCGGCAGGAACGTAGTTGGCGATAGAGCTCTTGCACGAACTCCACCATTTGCTCCGAGTCGTAGAGCTGTCCATCGACGGGTGGTTGCGTGGAGGTACTGCAACTCGGATTGCCCCAGCCTGGAGGAGGAGTCGGGTTGGGGCGGCGGCGGCTGCCGCGAAGCGATGATGAACCGAAGCTGACGGGCGGTTTGCATGGCGGTGATTTAGTGGGATCGGTGGCAAGTTTGGCACCTGGTACCGAAGCGACGGGAAATTCTCCTCGTTCATCGGAGGAGGTGGACGGCGTTGTCCTGGCCGAGTCTTGGTGGATGCCTTCTTTCGGATAGCCAAAAACTCCGCACGTTTTGGGCAGGTCCGATTGCTGCTCTCATGATTTGCGCCGCAGTTGGCGCACTTCATTGGGGCACCTTCGTCCATCGGGGCACAATCCTTGGTGGCGTGTGCTCCGGCGCACTTGCCACATCTCGGTTTCATGTGGCAGTTTCGAGTTCCGTGGCCGAAAGCAAGGCAGTTGCCACACTGCGTCACGTCGTTTTGTCTTGGACGATATCGGTCCCACTCGACGATTACGTTGAAAAGGGCCCGTGTTTTCAACAGTTCCGCCATCGTGACGGATCCCTTCTCGAGGTGGACCAGATAAAGTTGGTCCCGGTAGTTTCCGTGTTGCTGGCGCCTGATGGGAAACACCTTCTGAGGCTTTAGTGCCGCCGCTTGCAGCTCCGCAAAGATTGATTCCGGAGTGAGTTCCGGAAGACCACGAAGGATCACCTTCATAGGCTTGCTTCCGGGTACATCGTGCGTGTAAAATTCATGCTGCTTGGCGACTAGGTGAGCGCCGACAGCACGGTAGTCAGCCTCCGACGAGCACATTACTTTAATGCCATTACTGCACAGCTTGTACAGTGGATGCATTTGGATAGCTGCAAGCTCGGTCCTGAGAGCAACAATGTCCTTGGATGTGGTGAAAAGCGGGGGAACTTTCACCTTCTTTGGCACCTCCTGTACCGGAAGCACGGCGAATTGATTGCTCGCTAGTAGACGAGCGTTCGGATCCACTGGATCGGCGTCATCATGGCGCAGCCGCTTGGAGCTGCCCGGCTGCGGTAAAGATTCGGGAGCAGATGTCACCGTTGGTCGATTTTTTCGACCCATTGCCACGGCAATAGGTCGAGCGGGAAATGTTTCCGAACTTTGCAACACTTTTTTCTGCTTTGCCACCACCAGAAGATGAGCAAGCGCAGGCGATAGGTTGCGAACCGAACACGCAATCGCGAGAAAGCGGACGAGGGGAAAAACGGGGAAAAAACTTTACTGCGAGTGAGCGAAAAACACGACCGAACGTGTCGCTTGTTCAAACTGAAGCGATTTGACGTAAGACATGTCATAAACAATTTTTTATATTGTAGTTTGGACCGTAAAGGAAGCTGTAAAAATATAAAAGGGTAAGGTTACACTAAACTTCTGAGAATTATAAATATTTTTACGATATTAGTCATGAAAAATGGTCTTTTTCAAAAAACTCATCGGGGCGACCTCTAAACAACATTTTTTAGAGTTGTCGTCATACAAAAGTTAGTTTGTTACACCTATACCTATCATTTGAAGGATGAGCCCCAAGTTTCCTGACATAGTGCAATTTTGGGACACCCTAATGTATATAAATACATCACGAAACACAAGTACTGATGATGATAAAAATGAATGGTTATGGCAATGAATAAATAAAGATAATATATACAGTGAAGGGATATTATAAAATGAACTGAAAATTAAACTCGTCGGTTTTTTTACGACGATTTTTGAAATAACGCGGTTAAAGAGCCAAACAAGCCTAAGTGTTTTCTGATGATGAAAAAGTCAAAAAACGCGAAAACATTATTGGATACTTGGTGTGTCATGAAGAAGATTAGTTTCCTCGGTGTTCAGTTAACCTACGCCTTCAATGGTGTGCTGTGGAGGGACTGTTCACATATAATGCAACATCCGACACCATTGTGAAAAGCAAGATAGCGACTTCTGGTTTGTGGAAAGCCGCCGAATATCCTACAATATGGGCATTTTTGGAACAGGAACAACGTGTAGTGACTGGAAATCGATGTTCAACGCCATTTTAGAATCCAAGATGGCGACTTCCGGTCGCCGAGAGAGAGAGAGAGAGAGAGAGCAATTTGGTTGTCAAATGAATGTAAGCTTTTCAAGCAAGTGACAGTATACTCAACAGAACCGCTGGCCAAAAATTCGTGAACCGTTGTCATCGAATTTAGTTTATAGTCAATTTGGTTGTTTAGAAGTTAAATGTCCTAATGAACTCTTCAACTTCAAAAAACAACAGTGTGCGACATATCCTGTACTAGACCAATGACGTCTATATAAGGTCTGGCCCAGTAGCCACAACAAAATTAGTGAAATGAGCAAAATTCGCTCTTGACACTAATACCACTGCACTCCTTGCGCACGCTACACCAAAGCTCGCAAAGTGCTACGGCATACTATTAATTTTGATTCGTTCGCTCCGTGATTGTTTATTGTATGCGCTATAAAACTTAATTTTTCAACCGATTCCAGTCTACCGATGGTGGAAAATTGGCCGTATATCGGTACTCGATTGTCAAGTCTCAGCGTTTGAAAGTTTGTTTGGCAAAAATTCAATTACCTCAGTTAAATTCACTTTAAATGATCCATGTTATCGGGAGGAATTGCTTCTGCTCAATAAATGGTATTTAAATCATGATTATTTCCACAATTCAGCATTTATAATAAACGACCGCTCAGCAATGTTTACATTATTTTTACTTCCAATACAAACAAGCAGTGCGTTGCCCCAGACCTTATAGAGACGTCATTGGTAGTAGACATTTTTAATTGAACTTCAAATCTACATCCGCTGTTTCACAAGAACCTGAGTTTAGCTGTGTATGTGTGTATGTTCCAAACTAATTTATTCCATCAACGTAAGCAAGTCGATCTCTCCCTATCTCGATGGTCCTTGCAATTTCGAGAAATGGAAAGTAGACTGTAAATACACGGATGCAATTGAAACCGAGAATTTTCATCCTATTTTAGGTATAAATTAATGATAACCATGAATTTTATCTTTTAATAATGCAATATGCGTTGCAACAGTGCATATGCACTTGCACAGTTATTTTTAAGTATCTCCCGTGGAAAAAAATCATTATTTTTAATGCAAACGTTACCCCAACGCTATGTATGAATGTTGTATGCTCTGCTATGGTATGCTATCATGTATGAAGTGAAAATACGAACGGTGTATGAGTATGTGTGTGTGTGTGTGTGTGTGTGTGTGTGTGTGTGTGTGTGTGTGTGTGTGTGTGTGTGTGTGTGTGTGTGTGTGTGTGTGTGTGTGTGTGTGTGTGTGTGTGTGTGTGTGTGTGTGTGTGTGTGTGTGTGTGTGTGTGTGTGTGTGTGTGTGTGTGTGTGTGTGCGTGTGCGTGTGTGTGACTTTGGGTCGATGCGTCTTTCTTTTCTTTTCAGAAAGCGGGTAATGGCGCTATAATCATAAGCCACAAAAGAGCAAGAGTTAGTGATCATGTCTAAACGGAAAGAAGAGCCTGGATACACGTAGAATACGCCTGTGTTCCGGTCCAGAGAAGCGTACAACAACTTCCTTAGCTTTGTCACTCCCTACGATCTATATTCATAACGATCTATATTCATAGAAATATACAGATGCTATCTCGCCAAGGAAAGCATCCCGCACAATCCCATCCAACTTCCAACTTCAGATGTCTACGAAAGTAGCATGTGTTCTCAGCATCTTCTTAAGTAGACATCTAATATCTGGGACAGACATTCAACGTACAGCGTTGTACCAGCGGCTCGATAGTCAGCTGGGCTTGGCTCAGGAAGTACTAGCCCACCGGTCCCAAGCTCGGTTCCAAGCTTAATGATACGTAACTCACACCAACACACCCTCAAATATTTTGTCAAAATAACATAGCGAATCAAAACAAAAACAAAGATACTAGTACCAAAAGATACCGAAAAGCGCAAGAGTGTATTGCAAGGTGCAGACTACAAGGTGTACTACTGAACTAGGGGTCCTACAACAGTGAACCAATTTCAAATCCTAGTTTCATATGGATTGTTGGTTGTACTACTTAGAAATCATGAAGTCATGAAACACGAGACGTAATCATGTTTGTAAAAAGTCGGGGAACGAAAAGAAAGATTTCGTGTAAAATTATGTCTCCTCAAACTGAAACATACGCAGTTCGACGAAAGATGTGTTTGATTTTCATAGAGGACATTGTTGATTTCGAGTCACATACTATTGAAAAAATCATAAATGTTGAGCGTTGTCTAAAAAGAGAAGAGAGACAGTCACATCGTCATCATTCTACGTTTCACCACAGTGCGCTCTTGACATGTTTCATCGTGTTTCTGTCGAAATGTTCAGTTAGATTTTCTTGCAAGTCGGTTTATAGCGCAACGATGACTTCCAAAAACCAGATGACAGATAATCGCTTGGTTTAATCGTAAAGTGGCGCTTTTTGTATAATACAGGGTGTCCCACATCAAACTGCATCACGAAAAAATCGCTGTAGAAAATGACCCATTGGGTATTTTCTCTTAAAAATTTAGGTAGAAGTAATTTAGAGTGTTTTTTTTTGTTGTATTTTTATCGCTGTCAGTTTTTCGAAAATTTGAAAAAATGACTTCACCCGAAAAACAACGTCGAGAATGAATTTTGCGCTATCACCTGGTAAACCCTCAACTCTCTCATCGGGACATCGGAAAACAACTCGGAGTCGTGCAGTCAACGGTGAGTCGTGTGATTAAACGTCACTGCGAGCATCGAACGGAAGGAGAAATGCGGTCAGAATTGATGTTTTATTAGTGATCAGGATCACAAGCGTGTCGTGAAAGCTTTTAAGTGGAATCGTTCAGAGAGCCAAAGACCGGGAGGGAAAGCATACTTACTATGCGCAGAAAGCTCCAAATCGTGACGAACGGCAAAATACGGTAGGAAAGTCGAGGGCCCGGAAGCTGTACACCTAGATGCTGACGAAACCTCATTGTATCATCATGGATCAAGGCGGACTTCTGGCAGCTTCCGGGGCCAAATCCGAAGCTCAGCTGCTCCTAACATTGAGAACGGACGCTGATTTGAGCCGTCCCTGACCGGAAAGCAGACGCTTGATTGTAAACGGGGAGATCTGCCTCAGGGAGTGTCTAAAGAAGCGTCTGCTTCCTATGTTGAAGCAACACTTCAAGCCGGATCTAGCTTGGAGTTAAGCGGAGTGGAGTTAAGCATAAGGGGCAAGCGTTCGGTTATGGTATTGGAAGAATTATATAAATATGTCAAAAACTTACTAATTGTTTTTTTTTTAAGTTTGAAAAGGATCGGTAAACTAGGTAATTTTTGACAGCGTTTTTTTCGTGATGCAATTTTATCTGGGACACCCTTTACGTCACCTATGCGTACAACCTCATTGGGCTATCCCTTGTAGTTTTTTTTATCGGTATTGGCGTACAAGGCCAACAAGTAACCCCACTATCTCGCAGATGAACCATCGCGATAGTGCTGTTTAATAGTCCCGAGCACCCTCAGGATTTACGGTTTTGTATTTAGAGTCTTGGGAGCAATAACAAAACGGTACCTCCGCTCCTAAAATGAAAAACAGACGTTGTAGTTCATTTAGTGTTACCCAGGTTGCAGTATGGTTAGGCGGATTACCTTACAGTCAAAAAAGAGATTATCATAGAATATCTGTCGACTCCTTTGACCGCTCAAAAGACTGGATGATCATGAGGGTGCCAAGTGCCTACCATATGATATCTCTGGTAGTGGTATATGTCATTTCCAGAATGATCCCCATTGGGTTTCTTTTAAAGGGTGTTCCGATCAAAATTTGGTCCAACAGTTATGTGTGTGAGTCTATCAAAATTTTTATTGATATGTCAAATCTTTTTTTTTTCCAAGTTCAGGTAATACAGAATGCAGGAGAAATATTCAGCTAAGTTTCCTTTTTACCGAATGCGAATGCCCGGGTCTGTTTAACATCTGCCATAAGATTTTGTACAGTCTCCTTGTCCACTTTTGTCGCCGCAGAACGCCAGTTTGCTTTGAACTGTTTCTCGCTCACAACAGGTTTTAAAGTCTTCTTAAGGTTCCGCTTGACGATGGCCTAATATTGTTCGATTGGGCGAAGCTCTGGCGTGTTGGGAGGGTTATTGTCCTTGAGCACAACCACTCTTGAGCATACCACTCCATTGTCTTTTTACCGTAATAGCAAGATGCCAAATCCGGCCAAAATAGAACGGAACAATTGTGTCGCTTCAGAAAAGGCAGTAGACGTTTTTGTAGGCACTCGCACAGATAAATTTCCTGGTTGACGGTTCCGGTCGCAATGTAAACGTTGCTCTGCAAGCCACATATGGCCTACCACACCAGATATTTCTTCGCGACCTTTGACAGTTTTATGTGCTTGAAAATATCTGCCACCTCTCCCCGTCCAGTTGCCGTGTAAAATTCCTGTCCAGAAAGCTGTTTAAAGTCTGCCTTGACGTAAATTTCATCGTCCTGTACCAAGCAATCCAACTTCGTCAGCATCGTCTTGTACAACTTTCGCGATCGGGCTTTGGCCGACGTATTTTGTTCATCATCGCAATTTGGAGTCACCACTTTCTTGTAAGTCGACAGTCCAGTTCGTTTTTTAGCTCTATCCACGGTTGAAGGCGCAATGTCTAGCTACTTTGTGACATCTCGGACGGAGAGGTTGGAATTTCGCTCGAAACAGCGGGCAACTCTTTTTGTCATCGCTGTGGCCTCCGGCTTTCGATTTCCCCCCGATCCAGCTTTCCTGGCTGTCGACAAACGTTCACCAGCCACATTCAACAATTTCGCCAACTTTGCGTGAGAGTAGTTTGGATTTTCGCCATGCACGTGCAAAATTTTGATGCGTTGCTTCTCTTCCTTCGACGACATTTTGATAACTGAAGTGCTAATCTCAAAATCATAATAGAGGCATGCTGCTACACGCACACATCTTCAAAATGAGGGGTCTGCAAAATTTTTTGAGGCACGATGAAAGGAAATGCGTCAAGTTTAAGTCGACCAAATTTGGATAGGAACACCTTTGAGAGAAGGATCAGGAATAGGGAAGGATAGATCAGAAGAGTTCCGAAAAAATACAAGACACCATGACAAGGTGGCAAGAGGAATGGGAAACGCAATGAATGGCAGCTAGACATAGTTACCGGTTGATCCCAAACGTGTTTGCGTGGATGAATAGTAAACACGGACAGATCAAGTTCCATGATGATATTGAATACTGTTAGGAGTTCTCTCTCAGAGACACTGAGGAACGTAGTCTTTGACAGAATGTGTCTCGAAGAAATTACGTGGAACTTGGTTAACTCCAATACGCAAATTATGTCCGCGCAGCAGTGAAAATGGCGTAAGGACCAAGATGCGAGTGCTTCAATGTAGTCGATCATGGGGAACTCTCCGTCAGAGTAGAGTAGATCCAACGTCGAGATATGTTCAAGCCGATGAAGCTTGAAGCAAAATGACTCGAGAAGAGTTGCCAAATGAGCTTAAGCTGAAAAGTGATCAATATTAACCAGCACGTCAATCATCATAATGTGAACTAACCCTACATGTTCACCCATCAAATTAAGAGCTATTTCAGCACACCTCAACCAAGCCATTACTTTCGTCTCGCTGCCAATTTCCTGCACGTCCACAAAAGAAAAAGTGTTGACAAATTCTGCACAATCCCCAGAGCTATTACCAACGATCCAGTAAGGAGAAAATTTTCGCCATGCAACTTTAATGGACCTGAAATTAGATCCGATCATGGCTCCAATTGGGCTGTCAACGCGGGTTCCACACACACCGCAATCAACGCGTTGGCCCTCATTGCGAGTCGTCCGGTAGCACCTAGATGTCATGTCGATAGACAGTGTCGATAAATCTTTCTTTTCACTTCGCTGGAACTACTCGTCGCTTCATTAGGTTGCCCCGCCGGATGAAAAATTACTCCCAAATCGGGCCGAAGAACAAGTGGTGAAACTTGAGAAAAGGCCGAATATCCGCGCCAGTAGGCCGTTGGTACGCGCGCCGCACCATAAATCAAAACAGATGTCAGGGAGCGATCGAACCGTCAGATCGTTTCAACTCGTTCCTACCTCATCACACTCAAACATCACTTACCGCTCGGAAAGTGGTTCGGAGTATGAAAAGTTAATTGAAATCTACTGCCGTATCATACAAGCTTGCATGGAGGACAGAGGGCGCAATGCAAATCAGTGGCACACTTCACTAGTTTACCCGATCTGTGATGAAGGGGGGGCGCAAATTTGATTGTACTTTGCTAGCCATGCGGCCTTTCATCGGTTTTATGACCCGACAGAGCAACGTTTTGATGGATAAATTGAAGACGTCTGTTTGACATAATTTAATTCAATTCAGCTTATTACCTCGAACATTCGGAATTCAGCGGTATGTATGCATAGTGTGTTGGAGTTGAAGTTTTTATTTTTATGCGATTTTTGCCCATTTGGAGAGGTTATGACTGAGCTGAGATTGTTCCCGAGCAGAAGGCAAGATTAAGCATCTATGTTGATGATCGGTAGTGATTGTTGGATTGCGATGACAGAACGAATGTGTGGAGAAGTCGTAATCTGAGCACAGGAAGACGTTTTATGCACTCATTTTCCGGTGTCTGGCAGTCTGGCGGATGCAGCTTATGGGATTCGTTCTGTTCCGTTTATGCTCTGGGCTGCTGCTTTGAAAGTGTATATCTCTTCACGGATGATGATGATGATGATGGAGATTATGTCGGGTTGGAAATGCGACAAGAGTATCAAATAAGATTTTGCTTTGAATTATGAAGAGTTAGAACGTGAAGATTGTCGGTGTTTGGAGATATGGCAGTTGAAGGCAGAAATCCATGAGGTTAAATGAGACATGAAATCTTTTGCAAACAGCCAAAAAGTACTTCAAATCTAGAGAAAGTTTTCAATAGGTCGTAAGTAACATATTGCTGTCATCTAGAAAATCAATGCAGAAGTTTTGGAAATTAGTTTCAATTTCTATTTTTGAAGCAAGCCATAATATTTAAACCAAATATATGGAACCAACAAAGTTAAGCAAGGTTTGGTTTAAAGTTTAAAGTCTTCCAATTTTAGCAAAAGAAAATACGACCATATTACAAGTCGTTTGGAAAGTTATCACGTTACTTCCCTCGGGTGCGTTACGTTTTGTAGCAACATAATATGCCGTCAAGTCTCGAGTACTTTTTCAAACAGACGTATCTGATTTTGTAAACAAAGAGGGGAAGTAAGATTCAAACGTTAAGCTCTTGAAATCCATGGCACTTTCATACAAACTTGAACCACCAACACAAGGAATAACATTTTCCTAACATGATGGTGATGCTGCTTTCCGTGAGGGTGCTGAAAGTTTTGAGAAAATTATGTATGATTATTACTTCCCCTCTTTGTTTACAAAATCAGATACGTCTGTTTGAAAAAGTACTCGAGAAGTCTGTTTCGGCGTGCAATCAACTGTCATGTTGCTTACGTCAAAATGAATCGGCTGGTGAGATAGGTGCGAAGCATAGCAAAACACTTAAGTCAAATTGAAAACAGTGCATTTCGGTGGATTTTAGAACCAAATTCCGAACAAAGATTTTGGTCTAACCATATCTGATGCAATACATAATTTGTAATATTATTTTACTGTTCTAAAAATTTTGGAACTGAACTTCTATTGCACAAATAAAAATGAGCTAAGATCAATATTAATTAGCTATTGCTTGTATGTTGTAATTCTTACTCATTAATCTTCGGACAACGAGAATCAAACGAATGGCAATGGTGGAGTTGCCGGTCATAAGACTTAACCCTCTGTGCGGAAACATCTAAACATATGATGGAAGTAGCATACATAGAAACGGTGATGGCGAAGGCGTCAGAAGGTTGAATCATTACAACGCCGATTATCATTTATTTCAAATTTATTTAAAAATTATAATATACATCATAACATTCATTTTTTTCTATTTTTGATGAAAATAATAAAAAAAAACATTTCCTCCGTTTCTGCGTCCTCATAGAATTAATGACATCTGAATTATTTAGTCTGATGAACTACAGTTGAAAGTCATTCTAAATCAAGTTAAAAAACTAACATTGTATCCTGTTGGTGGCTCGTTTTCAGTTATTTTCTTCGTCACTCTCAAGCTTATCATACATATCTGATTCGAAATGGTCTTCAACATCATTTTTTGGTCTTCGGTCTCTTTTGGGCTGCTGCAAAATCTTCAAAAATGTGGAATAATATTGCTTTTGCTTGATGTATGGTATCAACTTTTTCAAATCTTTGCGGCAGACAATGGTATTGGATGTTTCTCTATTGCATCCCGCATAATATGTTAAGCAGCGAGGAGATTATCCTCTGTTGTAAGCTTCATGGATTCAAAACTATCGCTTGATACATTCTTCTTTTCTTTTGTGAACGATTTGAGGATGGTCAGTAGAATACTTAAAAACCATGATTTCTTGGGTAACCGTTACTATTATATCGCGGAATGTGATAACGAGTAGAAAGATCTTTGACGGACTTAAATTCATGCTGGTCCATTTCAATACTAGGAAATGGTTATGGCAAACTGTTCTATGCAGACTACCATGAAAGCCATGAGAGAGGATAAAGATTAGGTTGGGGAAAAAGTTGAAATGTTTAAAGTATTTATGTTAAATTATGTAAGTTCTCTTCAAAAACATGTATGTTGTTAACAAGATTTCTATGTTATTTGATTTCTGTTTGTTTCTTATAAACTGACTAATGATACTTCCCTTCGTGTGCAGTCTTTGCATCCTTTCCTTACTAAAACTGCATGTAGGCCATGGGTGGGAAAGTAATTTTGTACTTTTATCGATCCATTTCATCGCACTTCCTGGCTACGGGGCTGGCTGATTTGGTGCTTGAACTTCATGACCACTCGGGGCCATAGTGGTTCCTAAGCCGCCAGCATAGAGTTAGCAACTTAAAAAAGAGAAGAGAAAGATTTTAGTATTTGATGGCATGCAGGGTGTGTGTGATGATATTCTCACAATTACTCTTGTTTTCTTTGACCAAAAATTTCGAATCACTGTAACCCAACCGAACTTAATCGAAACCTCTTATTCTAATAACTCTCTCTAATAACATTTACTGCCATAGATCGTTGTCTGAACCCTAATTTCCTAGCCTACTCCTATCCTAGAGATCTGTAGCCATTCCAAATCTAAAAATATATCAAATATGAAAACTAGGCATAGACTATTCTGTTCCCTATCTTCTGCCCTGGGATGCATAATTGACGTAACTACCATCGGTATGATTGATGAGAAAACGCGTTTTTTGGGTTTAAGCTGAAATGCAATGTATACCAACAATTATGGACAGATGTTCTGTCCATTTGATGAAGTTTTACTTATAAAAGTGGGCCAGCAAGATAATTAGAATAATTTCATTTTTTTATCATCTTTAAAACGCATACGCCAACTTATACGAATAAACAGGCATATTCCTGAACGTTTATTCTCATAGTTTGGCGTAATAACCAGGCTGCTGTGTTCTGAATAAAATGTCGCTCATTAGGCTCTTGCCGATTAGCTTCACGAATACCAACGAAAAGTTTCAACCAGCAAAGCTCCCATTTGATTTTGACGATATCTACCATCGGACTCATCAGTCCAGAAAATGTTCGACTCTTTCAAAGAGCGTCAGTTGGCGAAAAAAAGCAAGAATGTTGCAGTTACAGTTTCTACTAGGGATGGGCAATATGGCTCACTTTAGTGAACGGTTCAGAACCGCTCCGCTCACTAAACTGAACCAGCTCATATGAGTCATTCACTCGCTCATTTCGAACAAATGGGTTTTTGCTCTAAAATGGAAAATAAAATACAACACAGCTTTTTTGTATTTAATTCAGGATTTATTTGAACAAAACTTTTGTACTGGACTGAGGCTTACAATGGTTCACGAGTGATTGACATTTACAAACATTATCTCCGATACATGTTTTGATGTTAGTCTGCTCCGTCTATCTGTTATCACCTGCCCCGCCTTAGAAAATATACGCTCACATGGAACTGATGTCGCAGCGAATACCCAGCCGGGCCAGCATAATCCGATACAGTTTAGGATAAAGCAACTTTCTGGCTTCCCACCATACCAAAGGATCCTCTGTTCTGGACAAGTATGGTTCGGCTAGATACTTATCGATTTCCAAAACGGAGGCTGATGTTGGATTCTGATTTGTCTGGAGCTTGTTTATGGTTTGATCAAACTGTTCCCAAATAGATGACTTGATACTTGAAGACTGAGGATTGATTGGATGTTCTTGATCAGAGGTTTCGGTGAACGTTCGCATTTCATTCGCTAGTGTTTGATACGCTGTGTCAAAGTTTTTTTCCTCTCCAAATCCCTGCTTCTTGAAACGCGGATCAAGGAAAGTTGCCTGCGCGATTAATTCGTTCGACTCTCTGCTCCCGAATCTCTTGGTGAGACCTGCATCAAGCTCGTGTACTATCTTCTTGACAATCGATGGAAGCGACCCAGCGGCATGTAGTTCAATATGTTGGCTCAAAATACGTGCAAGTACTGAGCTTTTCGAAAGAGACACAGATTTTTCTGATGTATTTTCGTTTGTGTTTTCGTAGAATACCTCGAGAACATTGCAACTCTTCTCAATAATCTCCCAATCCTTATCGTCCAATGTGCAGCGTTTGGAATCCAGTATTGCCAATGTTGAAACGATAGCCTCTGTTGACTTTCAAAGATTTCAACATGTCCCACGTGGAGTTCCACCTGGTTGGACAATCTTGCGAGAGTTTATAGGGTACCATTTCAAGCTTAAGCTGCATTTGTTTCAATTTTGCAGACGCATGACTACTTTTCTTGAAAAACTGCACGATTGCCTTGGCCTTATCAACAACTGGTTTAATTGAAATTTTTGTACGACCAAGTTCAGCGAGTGTGCAAAACATCCCAAATGCGGTAGTTTCAAGACTGATGCAGCTGACTTCATGTTCGAGGCGTTATCTGTGACAATAGCAATAACTCGGTTTTCAATTTTGAATTTTAGAAGCACGTCGGCGACCCATGATGCAATATTTTCACCAGTGTGCCTCGGTGAAAACTCCGAGCACTCCAACAAAAACGATTTAAAAATTGTGTTTTTTTCGATAAAATGAGCAGTCATCGCGTAGTATCCAACATTAGTGATGCTTGTCCAACCATCATAGGTTAAACAAATGGCAGGAGCTTCAATCACCTCAGCTTCTACACTTTCTTTCAACTCGTTGTAGGTAGCAGAAAACAGACCATTGGAAAGCGTTTTCCTGCTCAGAAGGGTATAGGACAAATTGAGAAGATGAACAAACTTCCTAAATTCGGGGTCCTCAACAATCGAGAAAGGATGATACTCCTTACAGATTGTTTTCAATAGCTGCTTGTCAATGTGTCTGCTTCTCTGATCTGGCAAAGGTTTGAGTATGTCAACAAACTGTTCCATTGAGGCTTGTGGAATAGATTTGGACAAAGATACTGATGTGCTAGCCACAGCAATATCGAATTTTGTTTTAGATTTTTGGCTCTCACTGTTTTCATTTGTAGCAAAAGATGTCAGTTGTATATCACCTGATGCTTCAGTGGTTTTTGCTCCAGCAGCTGAAGACTCTGTTTTCCCTGCTGATGGTTCTCCTCTGTTGTGCAGGACTCCCGGATGTTTCGCAGTCAAATGCCGCTTCATGTTTCCCGTTGACCCAGACGTCATCGAGATTGCAGCTTTACAGTACCGGCAAATTCCTTTCCCTTCAGATCTGGTAGAATGGTACCAGATCTCGCTGTGTAATTCTTTTCTGGGACGCCATTTGTGTCTTTATTAACATAAAAGCATTACTATCACAGTCCATAGAATATGTGCAGTACTAAGTATGAACCAATTGTCAAATCGTCTACAGTTACGATATTGAATGATTGAGTACTACTTAACTCTTGTTGGAATAAAGATGAAATACTGGAATTGTCAGTAGCATCATAGCCGTCAGCACGAATTTGTGTAATGATTTAAATGAACGATATGAATTTGAATATTTAACGGAAACTATAGTGAATCAATCTTGAGACACTGGAGTCTGTCAGTGGCATTATATTCATATAGCGAAGTAACAGGTCTCATCCAATATTACGCGAGTGATCCAAAATTCAAAGATCAACATTCAAATCATTGCTTAGTAGTTTAGTAACTGTTGTTAATCGTTTATCTCAAGAACTTTATTTTCTATTTATACACCCAGTGGGTGCCATCGCAAAATGCATAAAATAATGCTATATCAATAGATTTGTAAAAGATTTTTTTTCAATCGTATGATGAAATGTTCAATCGCAGTATTTGAAAGTGCACTGTAACCCTAATGTCAATCAGAATTCATTCATTGAATATCACTCCTGCCCCGGTTCATTAGTTCAAACAATCATCATTACGAAACGAACACACTCTCAGAGATCCCATTGGCTATTTTCGTTCGAGAACGCCAACAGCAGTTGTGGGTCTCTTTGGCGACGCGCGCATTTTTTTACGCTTTGTTTGTATATGCTATAGATCTCAGCCTCGCTCCCGCTCTCGCTCTCTATCGTGATTCAGCCGGTGCGTGCGGTGATGCTTGTGTTGCGCTCGCACCACCGGTCATTCAGTTGCTTGCTCACACGGTCGTTCGCTCTTTAACTCCGCTCCAGGTTCAGTTCAGATCGTTCAGATTGACAAAGGCGCTCCGTTCTGACCGGTTAGCGCTTCTTTTACCGTATGCGCTCGGTTCGCTCACTCTATAGCTGGCTCGTTCATTCACTGAACTAATTTCCCGCTCAATAACCCAGTCAGTTCCCACAAGGAAGAAATGCAATGAGGTTTTGACTGAACCCCCGCTCTTTAAAATTGAGCGGCTAAACGCTCATTCACTCTGAGGAACCGGATCACCCGTTCAGTTCATGAGCGGATTGCCCTTCTCTAGTTTCTACTGTAATGTGTTGAGATACCTGAACATAAAATTTACCTAACTGGGGCATGATGAGTGCGAACGTTGTTAAGTCCATCGTGTTCATGAATAGCAGACAGGGCACTCTGCTAAAGCTGAAGATAATGATCAGGCAGTACAACAACGAACGAGTTCAATACGGGTTGTGTTTGAGTTGGAAGGATCACGAGCGATTGCTAGGCGAGATAAGATATGATAGCGATAGGTCAAATGCGAAAATCAACAAATCGGTTTTCTCTGTTGATCTTCAAAAGGTAACCTCTTATGTGTATCAGTCGTTGTGAATTACTTATGTCTCATATTATGACCGTAGGTGGTCCAGCTTCCAAGAATGGAATCATTCCAAAGAAGTTATTTTTGCAAAAGAATCGTCGCATTCAACGCAATTGCTCCCCTTGGAGACTCTCTAAATGTACCCCCGTTTATTACTCTTTGTGGAACGATGTGATTGCAGGACGGAAAGCTTATCACATTGCCAATTGTTGAGGTTTTTGGAGGCAAGAAATGTTTCTATGGCAGTTCAAGGCCCCACCATCTTTTGAAGGGGAAGGGGGGACCTCCCATACAAATTAAACACAAATTTTGCATAACTCAAGAACTAATAAAGCAAATGAAACCACATTTGGCATATGGGGGTTTTTGGAGGTGGGATTTCTATAAATATAAAAATGAATTTCTGTCTGTTTGTTTGTCTGTCTGACCCTTATAGAATCGGACAGTTCCAAGCCGATCAGCGTGAAAATTTGTTCGCAGGGGTTTTGGGGCTGGGACAGCTTCTTATGATTTCCCTTTTCTCTCATTAAGGAAGCTCTCATGCAAATGAGAACCAAATGTCTGCATAACTCGAGACGTAATCATGCAAATGGAACCAATTTTGGCATGTGAGGGGTTTTATAGGCAATGATTGTATGGTAGGTTGAGAAACCTCCCCCCTCTGGAAGGGAGGGCTTCCATACATATGAAACACAACTTTCTTCCAAATATGAGAACTATCCAGGTTACTTATACACAATACGTGTATTCCTACGGTAAGAAGCATGTTATTATTGAGGTTTGAACCCCTGCTTAGTCAAAAAAAAAACTCATTCCAAAAACAACCATAAACGTGCCAGTTCTAATAAATTTTTACTCTTAGTTGCGTAGCAGCGCTCGCACCGGGTATACAATATAAAATATTCATACATTGTAAGACCAATGAGTAAGGTCATTAATATCAGGAATCCAGTCAGGTTCTTCGGAGTCAGCTATAGATTTTTCAATATCGCAACCATCACCCAATTCGTCACGGTTGGTTGTATGTGACAATCCAGCATCCTGATCCAGGTGTTCAGAAGTAATTCAGCTTTCAGAGCAATCATTGATTCAATGTTTTGGTCGGGTGTTTTGATCGGAGTGAGATAATTGACTGCACGTAAATCTAACGAAGACAACTGGTTTAAAACACGGTCCATAGCTGCGCTTGGGACAAAATCGTTGGCTGAACGCAAGGCTAATGGTGAATTGAGATTTTTATCCAGGGATACAACTTTTGATACAGGTGAGCAAAGTGCTTGTAGATTGTCACTTGTTGTTGATAGGTCCAGAGGCACTTGCGTCTTGTGTTATTGATTGATAAACAAATGTGTAATTGGAACGTTCCAGGATTGGAACGTTGGATTGGAACCAAACGAACTGTCCAGCCACGCTGAAATTGTGAAATTTAAGTTTTATGTCATATTCAAGGAATCTATACATTAGGGCTGCAAAATGGTGAGTCGACAACTGTGATGGAGCGTGCGTCCCCGCAACCATAGCTCTAGTCCTCACAAGTTCCTACCTCTATGCTTCCACGGGTCAGCAGATGACAAAGACCGCCAGCTAAGGGTTGTGTACTTAGCTGGTAGTGCAGCCTGGGCACTGTTGTCCTTCTGACTTCAGCTAGATTGAGGAGGTGCGTGCCGAGCATCTGTCCACCAAGGAGGTCTGTTCACCAGCGGCTGAGTAAGAAACGCTGTACCTCGGCAGCTATACCTTAGGAGGCAGTCCCACCAACGCAATGTAGGCAGCGCGGTAAGATAGCATGCTGAAGTCTTACTCTACCACGAAAAATGTAAGTATTCTTTATTTCTTTATACGGTATATAATTTTGGATCATCCATGGAATCAGAAGACATGCAGATAGTACACATGTTATTCTCATTTTATATTATAACATCCCTTCACAATATTTTTTATGCTATTTTCAGCTTCGCATTTATCCATCATCATGGTTTTAGTCCACATACCTCCCATGGACCGAGATAAGGCGCTATAACCGGCAATTATTGCCACGCTTATTGGTTCAAATGCCAAAAGTTCACCCACAGGCAAAAGGAGCATAAACTAATCTTTCTAGCATCTATGCTCCCAACGATAAGGTACAAATTATCACACTGTATAACTCAACATGGAAGCGTTTGGTACAGGAGGTCCACGCTTTCTTCCTTCCCTTGATTCAGAGTAGTAAAGCGATTTTAGATCTTTCTGGAATCGCTCTGATTTCTAACGGAATCCTCTCTGCGGCACATACTACGCAGTTGGCCTGGCCGATGACTAAGAAAAATGATGTATTCAAGAAAACATCATTTTCCAGGATGCTTTCAAGAATTGGCTGCGTTAGTATGAGATTAGATTAGATTAGATTAGATATTCAAGGAATCTATACATTAACTAACCATTTTCACCCTTTCGAAAAACTGTTTTCGTGGCGATGTAAGTTAGTTACCGGAACACCGAGCGCGAGGATGCAGACTGTTTTGATCTTATATAATCGTTCAGCGACGCTAAACAAAGGTAGAGCCATATTAAACAAAAACTGATGAGATATCAAACAAGAGACTATAACATACCTTTCCGTGAATTTAGAGTGGTTTTTCCTAGTAAAGAACAGCCAAAAGCGTTTGACTCTATAGGTGGGTGGTCAAAAGGTTCTGAGTGTTTGCCCTTTTATAACTTTCACAGCTTTGCAACAATTTCTATCGGAAGCAGAAAAAAGTCTTCAACAAAGTTTCAGAAGAAGCCATACGGAGATGAACCAATAAAGAACTGTCCATAACCCACGTATACTTTAGGGAAGGCTAGACGTCTGGCCAAAGTCTGTGCTCCATACAAAGTTTAATAATTTTGCAAAGCCCAAAGTCTACGAGGGGAAGGGGGAATCTGATGATTTCATAAATAAGAATACGTGTTTTATGGACCGCCCCTTAGTTTGGGTATCTACTTTGGGTGGGCGCAAGTAAGTAACATTGAACATTTTTTCAATCATTAGCCCCTCCGAATCCTTACAAAATAGAAAAATTATGTACAAAATTATGACGGCCCGTATAAAGGGCGATACGGTCAAAATTTGGTCAATATCAACTTGACGTATTTCTTTCAATTTTGCATTTAAAAAACCTGAACACCCCTCATTTTGAAGGTGTGTGTGTGTAGAATGTTGCTCCTATTTTGATTTTGGAATTCACTCTTCAGTTGTCAAAATGCCGTCCAAGCAAGAAGAGCAGCGTATCAAAATTTTGCTCGCGCATCGCGAAAATCCGAGCTACTCGCACGCAAAGTTGGCAAAATCGCTAAAAGTTGCCAAATCAACCGTTACAAATGTAATTAAAGTGTTTGGGGAACGTTTGTCGACAGCCAGGAAGTCTGGATCGGGGGGAAATCGGAAACCGGGAGCCGCTGAGACGACAAAGAGAATTGCCGGTAGTTTCAAGCGAAACCCTAACCTATCTCTCCGAGATGCCGCAAATAAGCTGGGTGTATCGTCTACAGCCGTGCATCGAGCCAAAAAACGAGCCGGACTATCGACTTACAAGAAGGTAGTGACTCCAAATCGCGATGATAAACAAAATACGACGGCCAAAGCGCGATCCCGGAGGCTGTACACGACGATGCTGACGAAGTTTGACTGCGTGGTAATGGACGACGAAACCTACGTCAAAGCCGACTACAAGCAGCTTCCGGGACAGGAGTTTTATACGGCAAAAGGAAGGGGAAAGGTAGCAGATATTTTCAAGCACACGAAACTGTCAAAGTTCGCAAAGAAATATCTGGTTTGGCAAGCCATCTGTACCTGTGGCTTGAAAAGCAGCATTTTCATAGCTTCCGGGACTGTCAACCAAGAAATTTACGTGAAAGAGTGTTTGAATAAACGTCTGCTGCCTTTCCTGAAGAAACACGGTTGTTCCGTACTGTTTTGGCCGGATTTGGCATCTTGCCATTACGGTAAAAAGGCCATGGAGTGGTACGCCGCCAACAACGTGCAGGTGGTTCCCAAGGACAAGAACCCTCCCAACACGCCAGAGCTCCGCCCAATTGAGAAATACTGGGCTATTGTCAAGCGGAACCTAAAGAAGACCAAAAAAACTGCTAAGGACGAGCAGCAGTTCAAGGCAAACTGGCTTTCTGCGGCGAAGAAGGTGGACAAGGTGGCTGTACAAAATCTGATGGCAGGGGTCAAGCGTAAGGCCCGGCAATTCGGATTTGGAAAAGCGGAAGCCTAACTGAATATTTTTCCTGAATTTTATACTAATTGAACTTGAAAAAGAAATTTAATTTGATTTTTTTAAATAAACGATTTCACCGATTTACACGCGTTTTCCCTTGACCAAATTTTGACCGTATCACCCTTTACACCGTAAATTTGAAGTGACATCAGAAACTAGTCACTTTGTCGAACGAAGATGACATAAACTCAGCGTTAATATCTCAAAAATTTGGATCTGCTTTTTTGCAATCAACGACATTCCCAATCGATTTATCGCAAAAATCCACATATGAAAATAAAATGCACCATACGGTAGGGAAATGTTTCTCTTTGCAGTTGGGATTGTTGATTTGCAGGAGAAAGTTTTCATTCCTGAGAAAGCGACGGTTATAGTAATCGTTTAGAGCAGATCTGCAATTTTTAAATGTTGGCTCTTAACTGGTCTAAGAAAATGGCTCTATAGATACAGATTTGAGTTCATTTAAAACATAAAAATACAGTTCATTTTGATGATTAATCTAAACGATCTAATTGATGCTTGCAATAACTCAATTATTTTTGATTTTCACTTTTCATTTCAGGCAGCCGACTGGCTGTCGACAAATCGATATGTTCACTTTTTTGTTAGCGTTGTTTTTATAATTTTTTTCTATCACACTGAAATGAAAAAAAAGGCCTTAAAATTATTCATTTTTTTTGGGATTAAAAAGAAGGCATTGTTTTGACATATTGAGGATGTTCATTAAAATTCAAAGAATGTAGTCAAAAAATGGCTACCTCAGAATTACCGTGTACTGAAATACGTGGGCTTGTCGTTTGCTTGCCTTCTTTGTTGACTTCCTCTATTGTTGATAACTGTTTTTTTTTTCGTGTAGTAGCTCAACCGTTTTCAGTTAGAAGTGCTGTTTCGTAGTTAGTGGTCGAAAAGAAATACAGTTACGCTAGTTAGAACTTGTTGATGAGATCACACGGTGAATTAAATAGGTATCTACAAGGTAAAGGACGGCACCCACATAATTGTGCGGGTCCTACCTTGTCCCTTCTGACATCCTTGGCATGTGAATTAATTGACACTTCTTCTTTCATCTGTCAAAGAATAATTATTGTACTTTTGATTAGTAGCCGTGCATGCATAGAAAAAACGAATAACAGCAAAGATACGACGTATAAAACTTTTGTTGTGTTTTATGAGATTTGTTCACCTCTTGTTTTACCAAACATTGTGCCTTTCATCTGCACTTTAAACAAAAACCAATGCATGATCATAAAAGTATAAGTAATAATTCAATTATTAACATCAAATTTGTTTGAAAAACCTTAATATTGTGACAGAATAAATCATGAAAAGTTATTTTAGTCAACCCACACAATTGCGCGGGTTCGTCTCGAAAAGGATATGGAAGCATTTCCCTGCAATTTATATCCTGTTCTATATAATTCATAAAACAGAGTACCCCAGCAGTTGTGTCGTGGAAAAACATTATTTCTCGAGTACTTTTTCAAACAGACGTATCTGATTTTGTAAACAAAGAGGGGAGGTAAGATTCAAACATAAATTTCTCAAAACTCTCAGCACTCTCATGGAAAATAGCATCACAATCATGTTAGGGAAATGTTGTTCCTTGTATTGGTTACCCTAGTTTGCGTAAAAGTGTTAAGGGTTTCAAGAATTTTACGCTTGAATCTTACTTCCCCTGTTTGTTTACAAAATCAGATACGTCTTTTTGAAAAAGTACTCGAGATTTATGTTTACATTGTTACCTACGATCTATTGAAAATTTGCTCTAGAAATATATAATTAGACCTATCTGAAGCTGAATAGCTTTGTAAAAAATAAAAAAAATATTATGGATGGATTTTCTTCATTCCATGTAATCTTTAGCAAATGAGTCTTTCCCAATTCCTATTGGTATAAATAATCATAGCTAAACTCACTTGAGTTGCAACAGTCTCAACCCTATCACCTTTGAAAGTCCTGCTTTATGTGTAGTCTTCCGGTGGGCTAGTAGTCCACCTCCAATAATTAAACAACTTAAAATAACGTATTTTCAGTATAAGACCGTTTATTTGACTACCACTACATGTATTTAACTGTACGGCATTTATTTGAACTGAGGACTATACATTTATTTTACTTCACTCCACTGAAAATAATCTTCTCGATTTGGTGTCTAGACAGGTACTACATTAACACCAGTGGCTGGCATATCTAAGTCCTAAGTTTTAGTTACTCCGTGCGCAACATTTCATGCAACATCTCATTGTATCTTCATCTCACTCCTCTCGTCGCGTCACTTATTTTGAGTAGTTCGACATCCGACAACCTACACAGAAGAAAAAAGTACCATACTGAGCATTGGTATAACCGACCCGTTGGGTATACTAACTTACTTGGGTAAATTCACCCAAAAGTTAGTTATTTATACCCAACGGGTCGGTTAACATACCTATACCCAAAATTGCTTCCCACACGCAACTGCTCAAATGGTACTTTTTTCTTCCGTGTAAGCTACCAACTGTTATACATACAGGACAAAGACAGACAACTGTAAACATTTATATCATGCTTCTTAATGCCTCTTACGCAGAATCAATGGATCTGAGAGTAAATACGAGCGTTAATCCTATGATTTTGAGTAGGATGAACTATTAGTGATAAGATTAATATAGCACCATCCTTCCTATTACCATAAATGCACGACTAACAGCAATTATAATTTCATCAGAGACATTCATCCCGGTCGGTTTGGATTAATATCTAAATAACCAATTCAAAGCTTAAAAATCTTTCACACAATTCATTCTCAGGGGCATCAAATTATAAATGAAACCTGCTAAGAGCCCACAAACAACGCTCCTTACTAGCTAACCAAACTCATCTTCATAATTCACAAACCGCCTATAAGCTCGCTTGATGAGATTCCTGCCTTCGCTTCTCTCCTGATGGGCGCATTCGAATTGATGTTTAATGTTTTATTTTGATCAAAATCAAATGCGTTGAATGCATCAACGCCTAATGACTTTCCGATTTCCATGCATCGACATCGATGGTCGATAAAGTTTACGACACACTCTGATGTAAATGTCAATTTTATTCCTAGCGTTTTTACGAGCCGGGCATTTTATGGCTAGTAAAATTCCCATAGGGAAATTAATCGCCCATTCGATCAGGTTGCTGAGACCTACACGAAGGGCGTGTCAAAAATTTCGACGGTATCGGCTTACAAATTTAAACGTCACTTTCAAATCATAACATCGGTGTCTGCTTTCGTTTCTCACCATTTTCGATGCCGCTGTCAAGCTTCTTTTCGCTAGATCGCGAAAACGCTCACCATAATTACTTCCTGCGTCGAAACACAATTCCACGAGTGAAGGGGGGAGATCCAGCTGGATTCAGCACGGTCTGTGGGTTGCAGTTCTTACGGGTGACGATGCGAATGATACAGCCGTCTTCGTCACCGGTGTGCTCCAAATCCGTCCTCAGCCCGTCTTGTCATCTTATCGCAAAATTCTATCTAGAACGGCGTCATCCGCGAACACATTTTAGCGTATGTCTGCATGACGAGCGAAAAAAAAAACAAACAAGAACCTCTGATGGCAGCAGCAATTAAGCGGACGAGTGAAGAGGCGTCATTTTGACGTCTGTTCGTTATGATGGAAACAGTGATCTTATTTTGTTCTGACACTGGTTTTGGCTTGGACGATCGAGTGCCTACCTACAGTGAAGAACATGATTGGTCAACATGTCGGTCTCTTGATTTTGTTTTGTTGATTCAGCGACTGAGGGGGAATTGTGCTCGTGCCAAATGATAATCATAATTTTTGTAGAACTAAATGTGAGATGGAGTAGAAGGATTGAAAATATACTTTCGTACAAAAGTGATCAAGTAAACCAACCAGATATCCGGTTATTAACCTTTTTGCCCCGACCTGCTTAAGTATCTTCTACACTACCCTGCAAAAGTATAAGGACATCATTGGAATACCCTTTTTTATGTTGGATTGTGATTGTTTTTTATTGTGTTCAACAGCATTTTATGATTAAGTTATGAGCATGAGCATGATTGACCGTCCGAGGTTGCTACTCCGTTATAGCCAGATCAACAGTAATTAAACAGAGAATTAACAGATGGTGTTTAGGACTAACATACATCTTCAATGTTTTAGAATAGGTAATCTCGCTTTTAAAATAGGCTATACTGGGCCAAGTTTGGAATTGGTAAATGGGTAAATAGGAAATAAGAATGTGTTAACGTGGTACTCGCTTTGAAGGAAGCCGCGAGGTCCACTGCACTTTCACGAGAAAACACTGGAATTTTGGATAAAATGGTTGGGTTAGCAGCAGGATCCGTTTTTGGTAAACGGTGTGCTGAATTCAACTGACGTTGACAGCGAATAAGATAAGTTCCCGATTAATTCTCTGTTCAGAGTTAATTATTCAAATTTTGGCACCGATTTAAACCAACAGTAAGGATGCTGTTGGGGCCAATCACAATTGTAGGTGGTTTAACAATAGCATTTTACGATTAAGTCATGCATATAAACTAGAAAATAGACTTGCTTGTTATGATTTATTTAAAAATTCATATTAAAACACCGAAAACATCACGACAGCCATATTAAGTTTCTTTTTTCATCAATTGTCTTCTTCGTGCTTTGAAGATTGCAGTGCAAATTCGTGGACCAGTTTTTGACCTTTTGACCAGTTTTTTAAGGGTTTCTGATGCGAAATCATCCCAAACTTATATAGGAAAGTCTAACAACTGTTTTGATCTGGTGTATTATATACCCTTCATTTGCACAATTTGAGATGCTTTTTGAGGGTTAATTTTTTATTTCTTTGAAGTCGGATTCTCGCTGTTTAGCTCTTGAAACCCATGCCCGGTTTTACAGTTGAACGTATTGTTTTTGTGACGACATTGATGTGCTGATCCGAATCACACGCACTCTATTGAGGTTTCAGACTAGCTTAGCTCATTTCCGGAATTTCTGTGGTGTGTATTGACAATTTAAATAATTATTAATTAACATCTATCAAACATACCCAGATAATCAATAAGCAGTTCCAAAGCGTCTTTACGGCAGCCTATCAAGCAATTTAGTCATCTAAAATGCAACATAAATGCCGCATTTGTCCCAATATACGGCTGATTTATTGCAATGATATGATAATGCTTCATTAATGTTATTTTGTATTAGAAATGCTTATTACAGGCAGCATTTGAATAGCATTTAAAATCTAATTTTACAACAGATAGCATTCAAAATGTTGATATAATGCTTAATAATGCTGGTAACATCTGAAATGCAGATTTAGGGTTGATTTAGTGCATATGCTAATGCTTCTTGCTTACATGGGTACTGATGGGGTGCGGTTGACTCACCGGGCAAGTGGACGGATGGGGATAAGCTTACGGGCAATCAATTCCCCAAAAATTTCTTAAAAAACGGCTATTTTTCGGGGGTAAATAAAACAAAATGGACTGAATGCATTCACTATTCAACTTGTAATGCAGTATGAAAAAGCAGATGGTATATAAAGGGTGTCCACGATGAAATTGCCACACACAAAATTGATTCGCAAAATTCGAGTTTTCATCCGATTGCCATCAAATTTTCAGGGATTGAGAAATAACTATTAAACTTCATTTTACCATTTTACTCGTATTTTATTTACAGTCCATACGCAAATGCCCGCACCTTGGCCTTAACCCCGGCCATAAGATTCTGCACAACCTGTGAATCAACCGTTTTTTGCATGTAAACCCATACATTCTTCAGTTCCTCGACTGTCTTCACTACCTTAGGTCGTTTAAGAAGGTGCTACTTCATAATCGCCCAGTACTTCTCGATGGGGCGGAGCTCCGGAGTGTTGGGAGGGTTGAACATTTTCGGCACGAAATTGACCTTATTGTCCGCATACCACTTCAGCACGTCCTTGGAGTAGTGGCATGAGGCCAAATCCGGCCAGAAGATTGTTGGGAAGTTGTGGGCCTTCAGGAGAGGAAGCAGCCGCTTCTGGAGGCACTCTTTATGTACACCTGTCCGTTCATCGTGTCCTGGGTCACGAAAGGTGCACTCCGCTTCCCGCACGTGCAGATGGCTTGCCAAACTAGGAATTTCTTCGCAAATTTGGACATCTTCTGAGTGCGGACATGCTCCGGAACGCTGAACTTATCCTTGGCCGTGAAAAACAGGTTGCCGGGGATCTGTTTGAAGTCGGCCTTCACATATGTTTCGTCGTCCATGATGCGGCATTCAACTTTCGTCAGCATGTTGAGGTACAACTTCCTGGCACGGGTTTTGGCGGACTTGTTCTGCTTCTCGTCGCGATTAGGGGCCTTTTGTACCTTGAACGTTCGAAGCCCAGCCTTAGTTTTGGCCTTCTGGACAAAACTTCGGCTTAGGTGCAGCTTCTTAGCCACATCCCGAACGGAGGCGTTCGGATTTCGGTTGAAGGCCCCAACTACGCGGTTGTGATTTTTGGTGTTGTACGGAATACTTTTTCCTTCACTTCTGGGCTTCCGTTCGGTGGTCAACCGTTCTTCGAACCGCTTAATCACTCGCGACACCGTGGAGTTCGCGATTCCCAACGTTTTAGCGATGGAACGATGCGAGAGATACTTGTTCTCGTGATGAATGCGCAAGATTTTATCACGCACGAGCTGTTCTTTCGACTCCATTTCCGCGAGTGGACACCCTTTATGTTTATACGAACGCTTCTAGGTTAAGTCCGATTGTTTTTTTTTTTCGGTGTTTATCTTTTACCAGCGATGAAGGAGTTTCGTGCTGTGGTGTTAAAAAAGTTTTTGAAAGGTGAGCAACCCGGGCGTTATTTTCAGAAACTTGAAAAACCTCGGAGTAAAGCTGGATTTGGTGCACCGAACCATCCGAAAGTACCATGACACCTGCTCGTTGGATGACCGGAAGAGATCCGGTCCTTCTCGTACGGTGCGGGCTGCACGAGTTGTCAAAGTGGTCAGCGAACGGATTAGAAGAAAATCACAGCGCTCTGTACGTAAAATGGCCACAGATCTGAATGTTTCGAGATCGTCAATGCACAATATACTGCAAAATGGCCTCGGATTCAAAGCTTTCAAGAAACGTAAGGTTCACGGAGTTTCGGAACCTTCCAAGCAGAAATGACTCAAAAGAGCAAGTGGGGGAAGAATTTATCTTTTCCGACGAAAAGTTATTCGTCTTGCAACAATCCCACAATGTCCAGAACGACAGATTGTGGGTTCTCTCTTCGAGAACTGTTCCAGAGAGTGATTGGAATATTCCACGAATGATATATGAATATATCACTATATGGCGTCCCAAGTAAAACGGAAAATAGTAGTTAATTTCTTATGCGTGAGTCATACCTACCGTCCTTTTCAGGACGTTCAAATAAATTTACAATAAAAGAGTTAGAATTTGAGTGAAATTTCCATGATTTAGCCAAGACAACCGTATTTTCAAAAACTACTTTTGAATAGTTTGAGGCATTTAATCGATAGTGGTATGTTCGACAAAGAGTTTTCATAAGAACCAAGCTGAAAACAGTAAACAATCGCTTTTTCCGCAAATTTATCGACATTAGGAACTTAATAATCCACCAGGATCATTTCGAAGAGGAAGAGTCTGGATAGGGGAAGAGTTGAATTACATATTACACTTCGTGTCACGAGATGTTTACGAAAAAGAAGAAATGGGAGCATGAGGCAGTACAGACTGCGAAAGAAACTTACGATAGATACTAATAGCGTCAGTGCTGATGCTGGCTCGGGAATCAGTTCATTACTATTAGTAACAAATTAATGCTGTTATTAATTAGATAGTTCGAAGAGTTGTATTTAAAGAGTTATTCGATTATACATCCACATGTAAACTCATATACTGAAATTAAAACATCTCAATACTAACCAACCATATGTGTTGATAAGATGATACCATTATAACTATACACCTACGCGGTCCTACGTGAATCTCGCGGTTATATCCTTGATATAACATACCTCTAATTTTTGTCCATATTTGTAAATGCAAACGTTATTTGAGACCAACTCGTGCGTGTCAGCTGCGATGGGTTTACAAAGCGATTGCAGCACAAAGTTATCAAGGAAAAGGGCGAGAGAATCTAATTGAATTTATATGGTTTATTTCTATAACATGTATCATTCAAATGAAAAATAAATACTATGATTTGGTTGATTTGTGTTGCTGTAATCCCATTTTGTTTTTGTGAAACCTATTGTGCGACACCTTGTATACTCATTAGGCTGGGACACGAACATATGGAAGAAAAAAATATTCGGTCCCCTCTAATTTTTTGAAGCCTTCTGAGTTTTTTAATAACTGTGCAAAATTTCAGCTCGATCGATGAAACAATATTTTTGCGCTCGAGGTTTTAATTTTATATGAGAAAACTTACTTTTACCTAGAATAATCTGGTGAAGTGACCCGTTGCCATCTAAAAATAAGCGAACCCAATTTTCTTCTTGGAAATTCCTCCATGCTGAGTTAACGCCCCACCACAGCCCAAAAATCTTAAGGGAACTGGAATTTGAATTTTGACCCAGGCTAATACTCATGCTCATGCTCCAGAGACTAACCTGATCGTATTAGAACTTTTTACCTGTAAATGTTTAGAGTATGATATTGTAATTGCCAAACTTATATGGTTATGCAAAAGTGGTATTGAAGTGGTATCAAAAGGAATGAACCAACAAGTGCGAAAGTTAATCTAGAATACTAAGTTGAAAGCAGAGCATATTGTGATAAGCAATAAGCTTGAAATGCGAATAAAGAAGAACTCAAAGAAAGTAGTTCCTCAAGATTGAAAATAACCTCAAGATGGAATGCAATTATAGAATACTAAAGGAAAACATCGAAACGTAAACGTTTAACAACGACTGGTACATTCACCCCACATATAGATTTAATTCTGTCAAATCAGTAGCCACCACGAAGAAGTAATCTTAGCATCATCTAATCGCATAAGTTGATCAAATTATACACTGTTGAAAAATGAATTCGAATCTAGTGCGAAAAAATGACCAGCAGAAAACCTCTTTCTGCTCCACGCATCAAAACGGACGTGGCCAATTGGCACCACTTTAAGTAATCGCTCGGTACACTTCTTCAAGCATGAATAATCTCCGACGTTTAATTTCATTGTCTCGAAGCAAAAGGCTGGAAATAATTTAATTGCCAGTTCCTCTTTTCTTGTGAATTAATTTCTGCCGTCTCGTGCCCGGGCCAGTGCGTTTCTTTAAATTGGGACCAATTTTACTTTAGAATCGACCCACACTCTCCCAGTTCTGCCATCGACGTGCCGTGTTCCATTCCATTGGACCAGTGAGACGATCCAGAAGCTGGTAGTGGGAAGATTCATGTTCTGCCATCTAATGAAATAATCACTTGCCTGGAAGCAGCCAGCCCCCGCCAGCCACCGTGTTCCAAAGGGATTAGGACTACTTAAGACGGAATCAGCTTGTCGAAGCAACTCTCTAGCATTAAAGAATGCCACTGCCGCTAGGAAATTCTACGGAGGTGGACAACCAACCGTAGTCGGTTTGCTTGGCTTGCCAAATTTATGGCTAACTGATGCGATCTTTCGATTGGAACAAATTTGCGTGATCAGAATCTCACGCAGTTCTGGCGAATGAAATGATGACGATGTCGACCGGCCGGAATGGCGATGCAGACAACGACCCGACGGCTGTGGGTCAATGAATTCTTAATGTGACCAGCTTCCATTAAAGGCTTGGCAATCCGTTCCGTTGGTGAGTTGGTGCTGCTTCCCTTGTATAGCAGGTTTAATGGCTATCGATACCAGATATGATAATTATTAATAATGTAAGGTTCAAATATTGAAGTCCCAATATGCTCTACTTAATCAAAGCTTACTGCGTTGGAGTTTTGGGCAAGCGTTCTAAATGTCAAAGCTGGCAAACAAAATGCGCTTGTTTACGAATGAGGCTGGAAGCGCTTGATTCGATAAACCCAAACAATAATTTTGCGTTGCTTTTATTTATTTTGTTTTGCCAGCTCGAGCAAATTTATAATCTCGTCGCCATGGGTACCAGCGTTCGGCTGACGGCGACGGTGGGTTGATTGTTTCAAACTTTGGGCAGCAGTTCCATTGGGTGTGGGTGTTGAAAAGGCACTGCCACTTTGAGCAAATCCCAGTACCCATTAAACGCCATTTGTACTAGATTGACTGATCCGACTTGGCGCACGCTAGAGGATCAATTAACTGCGAACCAAGATATATCGGGGATCGGTAGATCTGAGTGATCTTGTCGTATCTTCAACCGTGGCAGAGAGGAGGTCGGAGGGCTGTGTAACTTTGTCGGGTGGATTTACATATCTGCTTCGGCACTGCCACTGTCGGGACTCAATTAGAGTCTATAGATCATCGCGATTGATTTGTGTGGAAAATATGATAATGGTTGCCTGATGGATGAGTAGCTGAGCTACGGAATGACACACAAGATGCAACTCTGACTAGAGGCGTTGCATGTGGCTGGGGAGTTTCTGCCCACGAGGTTTACTTTGAGTCGCCGATGCACCGCAGATGGAGATGTAATTTAATCATGGCTATCGGTGACGGGTTGACTTTTGATCCTGCCGTCGTTCCCATAGCAGCTCTGTCCGGGGTGTGGGAAAATATTGGAATTTCGGTTTAATGTTATCAAATTGCGACGGAGATGATAAGGCCCTGATAGTTTCTAATAGAGACGACGACAACTCAAATTTTATCACTTAAAACGCCATGGTCCCTTACTTTTAGAAGCAAATTGCTACTGGAATCAGATTGAAATTTCTTAGTTTTATCTCTATAGACGAATTTCACGCCAACTCATCCAGTGGTTGGCAGCACCCTCTCAGAATCCAATGAAACTTTGTGGGTGTGTAGACTATGTCTTTTCAAGCAACTTTGCATACCTTGTTTTATTGAATATTTATCTAGGCTACCATTTGAAAAAGGCTTAAGTTTTTTGATCGATTTTTTTTTAAATCAACGTAACTCAAAGAGGAGAAAACTTACAAAAAAGTCATATATGAGTAACTTTTAGAAAATCGTCTTAGCTATTATGAAAAATAATTAAAAATTGTAAAATCGATTCTTACACACTGAAAAAACTATTTTAAAATTTAAACCAATTTGTGAAAAGTGACTACCTTAGAATTGGACTCATTTTTTTTAATAAAAGCAATATAATTGCCTAAAAGTTGGCCGTACATTGCAAGATGGGCAGTTTTAAGGAAAAAAAAAGTTTTTCTTACAACATTTTTTTTATGTTAACACTAGCTGACCCCGGTGCGAGCAACTAAATGAATGAACAATGGTTGTTATTTTGGAAGAAGTTTTTTTTTTGACTAAGAAGGGGTTCAAGCTTCTATCAGAACATTCTTGTTACCCGAGAAATACACATTTTGTGTTTCAGTTGTCTGGATAATTGTCGTGTTTGGTTGAAATTTGTGTTTGGAATCTCCAAAGAAACATTTCTTGTACTCAGAAAACCACGCATACCAATTTTCGTTCCATTGCTTGATTTGTTCTCAAGTCATGCAGAAATTTGTGTTTCATATGTATGAGAGCCCTCCTCATAACATCCTACTCCAGCCCCAAACACTCCTGCATACACATTTTCACGCCGATCTGTAAGACAGACAGATTTTATTATATATATCTTCTTTATCTATATTTATATATATATATATAAAACAGAGTGGCATACGTAAGACCGCTCATAACTCAAGAACGGATCGTCCGATTTAAGTTTACTTTTTTCTGTTCTGTTCGGCTACGCCCAAGGAACATTTATAAAAAGAGAAAGTTGGACAAATTTATGGGAAAAATGAAAACTTCGAAAATAATAGATTTTCAATACATTATGTATGGTTTTTCCCTTTTTGATCGAGTTATCCTTGACATGTATCGTAGATGACGTTGATAGTCCACCTGGCATGGGAAAATACATTCTCTGGCATAAAATAGCAATCCTCGGTTGCTAAAAGAATATTGAAGGTGCGTAATGTTTCCTATTGAATGATTCTACACGAATTTTCGAGAAAGAACACTGTAAAAAGAATAAACGAGAAAACAGAATCTTGCGAAACAAATTTTCATCTGACGTTATTCCTGAATGAATGAGTTGCCACAGACCTAAAGCGATTGAATACACCGAACGAGATTAAATTTTCTCAGTGAATGCAATCAGCTGGAATGATCAGAGCAGAGATACGGCTTAAAATAACGCTTAATGTTTATTATGTTGCATAAGATTGCCTAACATCATGTTAGAACATGATTTTAAATGTTAAAATATGTTTTAGGTATGATTTAAAGAAGTGAGGGTGATTAAATAAATCTCGATCACCTAAATTAAACTAAATGGATTCTATCAGCTGCCAGTTTTGCTCAATTCTGTTTTCTACGAATAGAATGAAAGTAGAATAGTAATGAACAGAATCGGAATAACTCAAACGTGGTAACGCTCACTTCTGACGGTATATGACGGTGTGAGTGAGAAATTAGTGCAGAGTGAACTGACTTTTCCCATGCTTGCCTGACATTTCGCAATTTCTCAAATGTCTTTAGTTATCTGCTGTTGGTTCTTTTGATGCTGCATTCCAATTACTTTTTGAGCATTATTTATTAGACTTTGAATAAAGTGTGTTATTCGTGAACGATCACTCAAGTGAAGCTCCGCGTGACTTCGATAACTTCGGTGATATTTCTGCAATCAGTAAGGTATTGCATTCAATTTGGTAGCCGTGATATGTCTAAACTGTCAAAAAATCAAAACAATCCTAATATGTACTGAAATCAACAGATGAAATCAACGCTTGGTTTAAGATTTCGTGTTTGTGACGATATGTAAAGAAGCTACAGTTGACGACAAATATGCGAGTTGCCAATGGAGAAGTATCGGTTGCCGTTTCCACGGAATTCATTTCGTTCCCGCCGAATTTCTGTCATTCCACAACGACAAAAGAGGAACTCATTACAAGTGTTTTCCCGAACATCATCTAGAATGATAAAGACCTCGATTGGGGTGAGTGCACGTGTGAATCTGGCAGCGAAAAATAAGGATGCAGATGATTTGAATTTCGTAATCTATTATCGATTGCGAATGAGCGATAAATTTTTTTTAAGATTAACAAGCCAAGTCTGGCTTAAAATTGCTTCGAAAAAAATTAAATTATTAAACCTCGGAATTATTTGAATCATAAAATCGGTTAGAGCGGAACAAAGTTCGCCGGGTCAGCTAGTTTGATATAAAACAATAATCATCTAGACTATCATTTGAAAAGGGTCAAAAACATTAAATTTCCTTTGACTTGTTATGATAAAGCTTTGGTTTTTCAAATTATTGTCCTTCTTGTAATATACTTCAAAGGTTTGGTAGAATCAGCCACCTGATTTAATTGTATTATCACTTAAGTTTAAAAAATTCATAATTTAAAAATTTCCAAATAGCCTTGATTTTTCAAACTGTCGAAGACCCTTAAAAAATTCAAATTGTCATTATAATTAAATTTAAATGTTTTTTTTTTGTGGTTTTAGGACCAAATTATAAGACGAGTTGGTGCAATACACGGTTAAAATAGGACAAGAAAATTTGTTGTTAGAAAAAAAAATTCCTTCAAAGTTCCCATTTTGTAGTGTTTGGCGAACTTTTAGACACTTATATTGCCTATCTTAAGAAAAACATTCGTCCAATTCTAAGGTATTATTTTTTCTCAAATTGTTTTAAAATTTTAATAATTTATTTTTCAGTGTGTAAAATCGATTTGACAATTTTTTTATATAATAACTAGCTGAACCCGGTGCGAGCCTTGCAATGCATGCAATTAAATGAATAAAAATTTAATAGAGCTTGTGCGTTTATGGTTTTTTTTCTGAATGAATCTGGTAAAAATAGTTTAAATTTCTGCAAAAAACAACAAAGGTTTGTGTTTTCAATTTAACCCTTGGATTCGTAGTTTCTACCGGTTTTGCTTGTGGCATAGAAGCATTTCATAGACAACACATGTGTCTTCAAACGAAGCCGTATCCTGTCAGTATGGACGTAATTTTCTCTTGCAAAACCTTAGAATAACGTCTTGTGCATAATGTAGCGCTGAAAGTAATTGAACCCATTCTTGACTGAGAAGGGGTTAAAACTTCTATCAGAATATGCTTTTGACCCGAGAAATACACATTTTGTGTTTTAGTTGCATGGATAATTCTTATGTTTGGTTCATATTTCCGTTTCATTTGTTTGAGAGAACACCCCTCCCCCCCCCCCCTTTCTCATCCAGAGGTAAGGCGTCTCCAAACCACGACAGAAAAAATCCTAAAAACCCCCACATGCGAAATTTAGATCCATTTGCTTGATTAGTAGTCGAGTTTAGCTGACTCCCCTTCCAGGCCTTCCGGCCGCAACAAGTCCTACATATAAGTTTACATAACAGTAGGTATGATTCTCATGTTTGGGTGGTTTTTGTGTCTAATTTTCATGAGAGCCCACCCCTTCCACAGAGGGGAGGAGTCTCAAACCAAGAAACATTTCTTGGTTCCGAAAACGCCCACATCCCAAATTTGGTTCCATTTGCTTGATTAGTTCTCGAGTTATGTAGAAATTTGTGTTTCATTGGTGTGGGAGCACCCCTTCCAGATGCGGGAGGGGTCTCGAAAGAACCTTCTCTGACTCCAAAAATCCCTGCATAAAAATAGTCATACCTGTTGGGATAATTCTCATGTTTGGCTCAAATTCGTGTTTCATTTGTATGAGAGCCCCTTCTTCCAAAGAGGAGGGGGTCTCAAACCACCGTAGAAACATTTCTTGCCTACAAAAACCTCCACATGCCACATTTGGTTCCATTTGTTTGATTAGTTCTTGAGTTATGCAGAAAATAGTTTTTCATTTGCATGGGAGCCCCCCTTTCTAAAGGAGGGATGGGTGTCGAACTATTATAAGATCCTTTCCCGGATCCAAAAACCCCTGCATAGAAATTTGCATAGCGGTAGGCATAGTTCTCATATTTGGTTGAAATTTGTATGAGAGCCCCCCTTTTTAGAAGGAGGAGGGGCTTTGAACCACCATAAAAATATTTAATGCCAAAAATTCGTCCATTCCAAATTTGGTTCCATTTGCTTGATTAGTTCCCGAGTAAAGCAGAAATTTGTGTTTCATTAGTTTGAGAGCCCCCTCCCCCTCCTCATATGGCAGAAGAGTTTCAAAGCACCATATACACATTTCTATTCTTAAAAAACTTCCACATGCCAAATTTGGTTCCCTTTCCCTGAGTTATGCAAGGATTTGCGTTTCATTTGTAAGGGATCACCCTCTTTCAGAAAGGGGAGGGGTCTGAAATCAACATAGAACCATTTTTTGTCTTCAGAAACCACCACATACCAAATTTGGTTCCATTTGCTTGATTAGTTCTCGAGTCATGCTGAATATTGTATTTCATTTGTATCGGAGCCCCCTCCCCCTCTTTAGAATGGGGAGGGGTCTCAAACCAACATAGAAACATTTTTTGTCTACAAAAACCACCACATGCTAAATTTCGTTCCGTTTGCTTGATTAGTTCCCGAGTTATGCAGAATATTGTGTTTTATTTGTATTGGAAGCAGCCCTTTCAGGACGAGGAGGGTTCTCTAGCTGCCATAGAAACCTTTCTCGCCTTCAAAAACTTACACATGCTAAATTTGGTTTCTTTTGCTTGATTAGTTCTTGAGTTATGTAGAAATGAGTGTTTCATTTGCATGGGAGCCCCCCTTTCCAGTGTAGCGAGGGGTCTCAAACCATCATAAGAAGCTTTCCCGGCCCCAAAAATCCTTGCATACAAAATTTCACGCTGAGCGGTTCAGTAGTTTTCGAGTTTATTAGGGTCAGACAGACAGACAGAAATCCATTTATATATATATATATATATATATATATATATATATATATATATATATATATATATATATATATAGATAGACTTAAGACAATTTTCTAAAGTCACCCATGCATCCTGTTTTTGTAAGTCTTGTCGTTTTTTAGTTATGTTGACATGAAAAAATTGTTATTAGAAAACTCATTTTTTTCTTTAAAAGTGCCCATCTTGCAAACGGCGAACTTTTAGGCAATTATATTGCCTATGTTAAAACAAAATTTCGTCCAATTCTAAGATAGCCATTTTTTGCAAATTCACTTTAAATTTTAAAATATTGCTTTTTAGCGTGTAAGAATCGATTTTACAGTTTTTACACTTTTTTTCATAATTGATTGATTTAAAAAAAAATTTGATCAAAAACCTTAAGCCCTTTTCAAATGGTAGTCTAGATAAATATTGAAAAAACAAAGTATGCAAAGTTGCTTGAAAAGACATAGTCCACTCACCCACAAAGTTCCATTGCATTCTAAGAGGGTGCTGCCAACCACTGGACGAGTTGGCGTGAAATTCGTCTATAACATGATCTTATTTTCATTTTCCAATGTTGCATGGAATAATACCCAGAGGGAATTCCCATCCCTTCTAAAACCCTCCCCGAGCATGCCATTGTTGGTATTGCAAGGCAGATGAATTATGGCCCGGTCGCACAAAAGCATCACGAGAACATGCCATTATCGTTCCTTCGCCGCGGCCTGTTCCAAACAGGTGATCCCATCTTCGAAAACCCCTGGCAGCAAAATGGGTGAATTATGAGTCGCAATCTTTCATTGACGATGGGAATCTCTTACAGACCATGGCTCTCTCTCTGTCTCTCGGATCGGAAACCGTTGTTGTAGGTTTTCGGAGTGGGTAATTACTAGATGTTTATTTTTCTCACCAAAGTTAAACACAAGTTTTGCTGCACTCCATTAGCATAAATTAAAGCTGATCCCGAGGAAGCCCACCAACAGTCTGTGTGGGTTCCCGCTCTCGGACGCGGGAGGAGCAATCCACGATTTGGAAATCTTGGAATTCGAGAAGGGGAAGAAATCCATCACTCGTCGCCGCAGTGGAGCCGGGCGGGGAAAATGTTTGTCCAGAGCCAAACAAGGGCGGGATGGGACATGCAACAAGAGCATTAAGTGGGTCCGCTCGATGTACAAGTGCATCAGAAAAAGACAGAGGTTTTCCGGTGTTTGGATTGGCAGTGGGGAAATGGTACGAGAAGGAAACAAATCAATTAAGATATGTAAATTTATGAGAGAGTTCTTAATTTAGCCCTGCGGTGAGTAAATCCGTGTTCAACTGGTAATCACCACTTGGCGGAGTGCGTGCGACCTTCCTTACTTTGAAGCCAAGAAATCAATATCTTAATTAGGCTTCAAGAATTAAGTTGTGGTTTGTGATGATTAGAAATACTTCGCCCGGCCGAGAAATGTGCAGCCCTTGAACTGTTATCTCAGTGGAAACTTTAAAAAACATGAGCACTTTTGCAACCGAAGTTGAACTCTCCTGCTGCACATAAGCTGGCGGAGCTCTAATTGCGGAAGAAGAGCTAATTTCGAAACTGCTGATGAGACGATAGAACTTGTTCAATTTCAAGCCTTCGGGCATGATGCTTTCTGCGCCAAGCTCAAACGTTCGAAGTTTCAGCCAGCACAAAGTCGAGAATCATGATTTGCCTGTGTGGCTGGTTGTTGCCTTTCGGGCAGGAAAGAATAAAACAAGTCGCTCTATCGAAAAATAGACATCTAAAGCCACACACTTGCCGTTGTGTAGGTTTATCGGGGAAGAAAAGCCACAGGAACGGAAGGCTGAGTAGTGGCTGATCTGCAAATCACTCTATTACGAAAGGGGGGTGCCCCAGGGATGAGAAAGGAAAACTCTTGCAGAACACGAGCTCTGGTGAGAAATATGGAAACCTGAACTCACGATCGAAAACTGTTGAATCGAGAAGAAAGCAAACAAATAGAATTCCTTCGTTGGTGTGAAGTATTTAAGAATCGAGCAATAACACTTCATATTGAGACATTCACTGAAACGTATACGCTGCCCACTCCCATATATTATTTGAACACTTTATTTGAAAATACGCTGAAACTAATAGCACTGCTTACCAAGATGAGAAGAAAAACATACATCTGTCAAATTGATTTTTACTTGTGATTACTGTGGTGACTTTTTGTGTTCGGCTGGAGCAGCATTTTGTTAATTGGACACGCGCAAGGTCGAGTCGTTTAGCACAATATCCCTTGTGCCCATTTTTTTTAGTGTGCCTCTAAGCGTTACGATGAGTGCCAATAGGTGTCCAATAGGCTGGGTCAAAATTCAAATTCTAGTTCCCTAATAATTTTTGGAAGCCTTTTGGGTCTCATAATAACTGTGCAAAATTTCAGCTCGATCGGTGAAACTATATTTTTGCTCTCGAGGTTTTAATTTTACATAGGATTTTATATGGGAAAACTTACTTTTACATTGAATAATCTGACGAGGTGACCCGTTGCCATCTAAAAATAATTGAACCAAATTTTCTTTTTGGAAATTTTCCAAAAAAACTTTTCTTTGAAGACTGCAAAGCGATTCGACGATTGTGGAAAAAGTTATTGAGCTAAAACTGATTACAATCCAAACGAACGGCCCATTGAACTGTTTTTCCTAACAACACTGCCACCTGCAGCATGGCCTGTAGCCTGCTGCTGTTGGCGCGAAGCAACCACGTTGTTGTGAGGCGTTTACTCAGCATAAAGGAAAGCCGATGTCATGCACATAGAACAGTTTGACAGTTGACTCCGTTTGAACGAAGTTATACAAAGCTTCCGCTGCGAGCTCGAATTATAATCTGTTGCTTGAAGAAAATGGAACAGTGTCGATTCCTTTTGTTGGCCTAGTTTTAAACTAGTTCAAACCCAAAATAATACCAACAAAAAGAGATGCGCTTCAAGTGATGTTTTATTATAATTACTTTAAGCATTATGCCATCCCAGAGTGCATCGAAGAAGTGGCTAAAATGGTTGTAAAACTAAAATGAAAGAAGGAGATGTTCGCTCATCACCATGAGGCACCAAGAGTGAACAACAATGTTTTTGGCTAGAATGAAAGATGTGAAGAGAAAGTGTTGAAAGGTCCGTCAGAGTACGGCAGGTAGGAAAATTAACAGATGTTTTTGAAAATTGAGCGAAAGGGCATGTATCCAATGGTACTCGAACCATGCGCCATGAACCCAAAAGGCTTCCAAAAATCATTGGGGAGCGAATATTTTTTTCTTTCATATGTCCGTGTCCCAGGCTAGTGTCCATGTGTGCCACGGTAATTTGACAGTTCAATCGTTATGTTTTGGCTACGCCTGGCAACCAGACGATTGTTTTGTTTTGCTATGTATTTTTTTTGTGATTTGAATCTCACTCAAGGTTTTTGCTGTGGAAACCGCGTTTGTGATACTCCTGTTTTGAGACAGCGAATTTCAGTGAAAAGAATGAAAGCTCAAGAGGCTATGCGCTGGAAGTAAGGGTGAGAATTCCTTTAAACTATTATATATTTATTATTCTTCTATCCTTTTTCTCAACAGCTCACTTGCGAAAACAATAAATAAGACGCAACTCCACCCTTTGATAACAGATTTATCCGGAGTTATAACAAAATGTTAAAAACCCGTATCTTCCATGCGAGAATCCCATGTAATAATTCGTACACGGAAAAAAATCCGTTGCCGGATTCATGAATAAAAATTCATGAAATCATAAAATGTGTCACTTCATGACATTATGACTATGGTTCATGATATCATGACGAAAACCACAATTATCATGAATAATAACAACTGCTCGCTTGAAAATGAGTCATGATCGCCACAAGCGTTATTATAAATCAATTCCCGTTTTGATGAATCCTACTCGGAATAAAATATCATACCGCTGAGTCATGGAATCATGACCCTCAATCATGCTTTATAACTAAAATTCCAAAAATCATGAACCAAAACAAACGTATCCATGAATTTGAATCATGGTCGCTCTATAAGCGTAACGCAAAGCTGTCAACCTGTCAAAAATTTTCATCAATTCAATCGAAGCATGCCCATCGGTCGGCGGTAATTTTCAGGTAAGGTTTTAAAATCCTAACAAATGCTCGAAAAAAACTAATTTGTGCTTAATTATAGTGTGAAAACATCAAGAGCACCGCGTAGTCGCAGCAATAACGGTACACAGCAGCCGCAGCAGCAGTAAAAGAAGCAGCAACAAAACCTAGCGGTAAGTTTTTTTCATATTGATTTTTATTCGATTAGGGTAAAATTAGAACGTTTTTATTCAAAAATCACATGAAACTATAAGCTATTTGTGTCAAATAATTTTTAGATTTGATTTTTTTGTTTTTAAATAGTTTGGAAATAGTTTAGAAGCCTTCTGTTAAAGAGACTCAAGACAGCTTCATACTGGAAGTGGAGGTAAGTTAGAAAATCTTTGTAAATCGACAGCTTTGAAGACTATTCACTAAATTAAAGTTCGGAAGTCTGACTTTCGAATTCCATACTTACTTCCGACCTATACGTTAATCACTGTCACTATCAATTCGGGGTCATGTCAAAACAGCAGCAATTAACACATGTAAATGTAAAGCAATGTTATGTATAGTATCATACTACACAAAATGAGTGCCCTAAGTTCTTTTTAACCCCATGATTGGAATAGGGTCGTGGGGTGATTGATCCGTTCTCTACCCTCTTTGGTCGAGTTGGTGTAAAGTCGGAGAATCTGTGGCGAAGTTGTATGACAGGTTTGTCAGACGGTTTGCCAAATCTGTCGTAAGACACAGACACTCCAACTCGACCAAATTTCCAGCGGGCGGAGTCAATATTGTACAACATTCGGAGCGTGTGTGGGGGGCCTTACAATAGTGGGCCTTAGTAGCTGTATTTGCCGATGTACACGATAGAATCAGAACCTCCACGATCAATCTCTATAGAGATATTCTGCAGTATTCTGCAAACAAAGTTTAGAATGTTTGGAATGCTGAAAGGTATACGTTCACTGAAGACAGGAAACGATTTGACGTAAAGTGCACTTTTATCACATTTTTTTTGTTTATGTCGGAGTGAAATCAATCAATTGATGTTTCAATTTTTCTGAGAATGAGATGAATATGGGAGCATCAGATGAAAAATTGAACAATTCCCCTATATTGACTAATCTAGCGTGATAGCTTTGGTGAGTGAATAAAAAAGCAGGCAAGCAGGCCTTATGCATTGTTTTTTAAACGAAATACAAGATTACTACTACAACCGTTATTTCAATTTATTATAGTCAACACCACCCGCCATGAGTAACTCTGGACTAGTATGTTTCCTTTGCAATCGGAGATTCCCTGAAGCAAAAGTGTTGATGGCACATTTGTCAAGTGTCACTTCTCACCATCTGAACCAACACAGTCATTTCAAATGCGTCCAAGAAAACTGTGGCAGAAAATATTCAAACAGTAGATGTTTTGTACGCCATCTAAGAAAGAAACACCCTCAAATTGAACCGGAAGATTGGAGATCTAAGAGGCTACACATTGCACCAGTAGATAACAGGTAATAGATAACTTCAGCCATTTCAGTTTGGACACTCCCAGCTAAATCAAATTGAAGTGTCCAAATAAAAGTTTTTTTTAAGAGTGTCCAAATTACGCTGTTTACCCTAATTTCACAAAAAAATATGATTAAAAGATAATTTTTATTTATTATGTTTTGTTTAAGCGTTGGTCGGTAAATGCGGTATTGAAGTAATCAACGGTAAATGCGGTATTGAAGTAATCACTCATTCTCCGTCTCATTTACATCACCTACCAGATGGCCGGAAAGCGATTCGCTTTCGAAATTAACGGTGGAACAAATAATTTTTTTTAAATTTACCCAAGAAACAAAACAGTTTTTTTATTGCTTTATTAACGAGACTTCTCGTAAACAAAATAGGGTTAAAACTGTGATTACGATTGTCATGTTTTCAACAATCTGGTGCTATTTTGTTGTTGAGTTCATATTTGTATGGTTACTTTCTTTTTTTTTCATGTAGACTGCGGGTGACGTCGAAGTCAAGATCAACCAGCGATTGGAGTTTCTTCGGACAAAATTTGAAAATGTCCAAATGCAGCCGCAAATAATCACAGTAGGAGCATCGCGACCCGATAAATCCATTATCGTGGTTTTCGGCGGCTCCGAGTACAAAGCAGAAAACATACTGCAATCCATATGTATGTGCATGCACGTAACGTACGTGTTGAACCTGCAGTACACGCCGGATTGTAGGCCACTGTGGCTGTTTCTACAAACCTATATGTTTAAAATACCAGCGTCGATCGTGGAGCTGCTGAAGAGCACACGTGATTTGCTGAAAGCTATCGATTGTTAATCCTCATTTCCTTTGTATTCATGCCATTTCCGTAATATACTTAAATTGAATCGAAATCAAAAACTGAAATAAAAAAAACTGAGTTTACTTATCAAACTCCTGAAAGAAACCGTTTTTTCTCATATTCATAAGTATGTTTCATGTTACCATGAACTCGCTTCATGGTACCTATATGGAATCATGAATAAAGTTCATGTTTTCATGTTTTTTTCGTAGTTCCAAACGAAATGCTTCATGATATCATGAACCAAACTGTCCGTTTTCGTCACTAAAATTGGAATCATAAATGACAGGTGCCAATAATCATGAATAGTAGTGCATGTTTTCATGAATTTAATTTATGGTTACTAATCAGATGCTTCATGATTTCATGAATCAAGTTGCCACTTTCAGCATAAAAAATCAAAAACATAACGCCATAGTGGCGTAACGTTGGATCATAGTAAGCTGATTCATGATTTTATGACTTTTATTCATGGTGTATATTCATAACATGAAAAAATACGTTTTTTATGATATCATGAACCATTTTGCTAGTTTCGAGCACCGGAATTTTTACCGTGTAATTGTTCGATTCATTAGTAATTATATTAAGTTGTTAATTGTAACCATTTATTGTAATGTGCATTTCATACATTCCATCATCCATGCAGCATGAGAGTGACTAATTCAATTTAATATTGATGAATGTGTCGATATGTCCTTATATAGTTGACGTCGTTTACTTACCTTAAATGTGCCAGTATCCGATCTTCGATCTTTGCTCTTTGGAGTTCCACCAGCTGCAACTTCTTCACAAAGGCTCTCAGACATGATCCGCATGTCCTCTTCAATCTCTTGGATCATTCAAATGGTTGGCTGAGTTAACGACTGGAGGTAATGGTTGATGGTTCCATATTCCGCCTCCAATTTGCTGTGCTGGATAAAATGTGCCTCTAATTATAGTTGCTAAATGATATCATGTCACGACATAATTATTAAACCGCTTACTTCATCCATTACTTCACTCAAGATTTCAATCATTCAGATTTATAATCATATTTTTCTTAAACTTATGTCTGTATCGTGACGAAACAAACAAATCAAAACAACACAACATCAACATATAACGTAAATTTTCCAGGGCTGCTAGATTTCATCTTCGAAAAATACAAATGTCAAAAGTGTGCCACAGAGTGCCACACATGTTACGTATGGTGTACGATTTTGTTCTACAGCGTGCCTGGCACACAGTTCTAAGCGACTCACCCTTGGACACGCGTCTGAATTTAGCAATTTGATGTACGGCCGTATGCCATAAAGTTCGTCGAGTGAATGCTCGCCGTTCTGGACTTGTCCATACAGAAACGCTTATGGCGTTTTCGGTTATTGCCAGCGCGGAACTGAGTTTGACTTTAGTCCGCCCTAACAGCTGTCAAAACGTTGTTTTTATTCAATCGGATCGGATCTGGATCCGCTCTGGATCCGACCCAACATCGATGAGGTTCGCTCTCAACTTTTTTCCGAGGACCAACCTGAATTCACCAATCCACGAAAACATGAACTGTCAAAATAAAAAATTTTTGTTTGTTTATTTTTATGTTCTTTCTTTTAAACAAAAAGACCATGCGTTACTGATCACTATCACTGATCGTACAAGTTCACTAGTTTATTCTATTTTTTGATCAGTACTGGCGACGCCCTCACGGTCTTTGGGAAGGGGGGAAGGATAATTAGTTTGACAACCGCTGGTTGGAGACCGTGTTTACCTCTGCATGTTTACTTCTGCATGCGGAAGAGACCGAGTTTACCCCTGCATGCGTTTCCACAATTGTCAAGGGAAGGATAGTTTTTGTGATAGTGAGGCAGGTTATTTTTAGATCATAGCAAGGAAGCAAGGAAGGGAACGGGCCTGGGATTGAACTCCCGACCATCTGCTCAGTAAGCAGAACGGGTAACCACTAAGCTACCTAGCCACGCCTTCTTTGTTTATGTTTATGTTCTGCACAAATACCATCATACTGGACTCTGGATCCGTTTTCGTTCGGTTATTGCGAGTCAGAGTTTAAAACCTAAAACGACATTAGGCTACACTACACCCAATGCACTCTATATAAGGTCTAGCTCATCGCACAATTTGCTTGTATTGAAAGCAAAAATCATGTAAACAATGCTGAGGCGATGCCGAATGACGTAACACTATTCAACTTTCTATGAGCATGCATAGATTCAGATAAACAATATCTGTTTAAACGTTCATTTGAAATGCTGAATTGTGGGAAAAATCATGATGGAAATGCCATTTATTGAGCAGAAGCATTTCTTTCTGATTACATGGGTCATCTATCGAAAGTTTAACTGAGTTAATAGAATTTCTGCCACATAAACCTTCAAACACTGGGACCTGACAACCGAATAGCGACGTAGAGCCAATTTTTCATCATCGATAGGCTGGAATTGGTTGAAAAATTAAAAAAAATTTGACGACGCACTTTCCACGCGTTTGTGTAGCGTGCGTAAAGAGCGCGGTGGTATAAGTCTCATTGTTGTGGCTACTGGGCCAGACCTAATATAGAAGGCGTTAGTCTAAACCGACACCCACCATGGTTACACTAACATTCATTTCCATTCAACACATATCTAACACTCACTAATCCAAACTGTCATTCGCAACTCTCACTCCGGTCGGATTATCAACATATAAATTTTTAATTCACTCTTCAGTCCTCACACATACATTCGAGCATACATTCTTGGTCGGATATCACACTAAAAGGTGACCACGATGAAATTGCCACACTATGAAATTGCTCTAACTTTTTAACCGTTTGGTAGAATTTAATGAAAATTTGGGTGGATTTAGTTCATAGTGCATTATTTACATCCTGCAAGTCCTTAAAGTCCTGTGATCAAAACTCGCAGAAATGGAGTCGAAAGAACAGCTCGTGCTTGATAAAATCTTGCGCATTCATTACGAGAACAAGGATCTCTCGCATCGTTCCATCACTAAAACGTTGGGAATCGCGAATTCCACAGTGTCGCGAGTGATTAAGCGGTTCGAGGAACAGTTGACCACCGATCGGAAGCCCAGAAGTGAAGGAAAAAGTATTCCGTACAACACCAAAAATCACAACCGCGTAGTTGGGGCCTTCAACCGAAATCCAAACGCCTCCGTTCGGGATGTGGCTAAGAAGCTGCACCTAAGCCGAAGTTTTGTCCAGAAGGCCAAAACTTAGGCTGGGCTTCGAACGTTCAAGGTACAAAAGGCCCCTAATCGCGACGAGAAGCAGAACAAGTCCGCTAAAACCCGTGCCAGGAAGTTGTACCTCAACATGCTGACGAAAGTTGAATGCTGCATCATGGACGACGAAACATATGTGAAGGCCGACTTCAAACAGATCCCCGGCAACCTGTTTTTCACGGCCAAGGATAAGTTCAGCGTTCCGGAGTATGTCCGCACTCAGAAGATGTCCAAATTTGCGAAGAAATTCCTGGTTTGGCAAGCCATCTGCACGTGCGGGAAGCGGAGTGCACCTTTCGTGACCCAGGACACGATGAACGGACAGGTGTACATAAAAGAGTGCCTCCAGAAGCGGCTGCTTCCTCTCCTGAAGGCCCACAACGTCCCAACAATCTTCTGGCCGGATTTGGGCTCATGCCACTTCTCCAAGGACGTGCTGAAGTGGTATGCGGACAATAAGGTCAATTTCGTGCCGAAAATGTTCAACCCTCCCAACACTCCGGAGCTCCGCCCCATCGAGAAGTACTGGGCGGTTATGAAGCAGCACCTTCTTAAACGACCTAAGGTAGTGAAGACAGCCGAGGAACTGAAGAAAGTAAGGGTTTACATGCAAAAAACGGTTGATTCACAGGTTGTGCAGAATCTTATGGCCGGGGTTAAGGCCAAGGTGCGGGCATTTGCGTATGGACTGTAAATAAAATACGAGTAAAATGGTAAAATAAAGTTTAATAGTTATTTCTCAATCCCTGAAAATTTGATGGCAATCGGATGAAAACTCGAATTTTGCGAATCAATTTTGTGTGTGGCAATTTCTTCGTGGACACCCTTTAACTTTTGAAATATTGCACGTAGGAATGAAAAAAAATCACTGTGGTATAGCTGAGAGTCTATGATGAAAAAGACTATGATTGATGTTTACATTTCATGTTTAGAATTCAAGATGGCGACCATAGAAAAACAAGTGCGCGGGTGAATTTTGTACGGGCGTACGGGACCTTTCAAAAACATTGGATTTGCATAAATCCACTATTCACGATGTGCTCAAATCATTTTCGGGACGTTTGACGGAAACCCACAAGTGATAAAAAAACATTGGACGTGCTGATCCTGTCATGGACCGAAAGGTGAAAAGGATATTAACGAAAAACCCCAATCTCTCCATTCGAACGGTAGCTCGTAAAATAGGGATGTAGCCTGGTTTTGTTCAAAAATCAAAACAACGTTTGGGGCTTAAGTCGTATAAAGTAAAAACAGTTCCAAATCGCAACGACAAACAAAACTTGGCAGCAAAATCACGGGCCGCAGTTTGTTCTTAGAATATTTGACGAAGTTTTCATGCGTTGTTATGTACGATGAAACTTATGTCCTGGAGGATTTCAAGCAGCTTCCAGGGCTGGCTTTTTATTCTGGTATGGCCAGAAATGCTACAGCTGAGCATTTCAGAACGAAGAAGGCATTGAAATTTCCCAAAACATACCTTGTGTGGCAAGCAATGTGCACGTGTGGCAAAAAGAGTAAATCTTTCGTCAGTACAGGTAAAATCAACAAGAAGATCTATCAGAAAGAGTGTCTGCAGAAGCGATTGCTACCCTTCATCAAAAGTCACAAAAAAAACCTTTGTTCTGGCCCGATTTGGCATCATGCCACGATGCTCAAACAGTGATGGTACCAAGTAAATCAAGTGAACATTGTACCAAAAACATCAAACCCGCCAAATTGCCCAGAGCTACGACCGATCGAAAGATATTGGGCTCTGATGAAGCGGAAGTTTTATGGAAAGAAGCAAGGAATCAAAGACATCAAACACTTCCAGCAAATTTGGACTTAATTGAGAGCTTTTGATGCCAGGTACCATTTTTGCATTAGTATGATTGTGTGGCAAGGCAAGTACAATTATACCCTATGCCCAGGGAGTCGAGAAATTTTCCTTAGCTTAAAATTTCTAGACCAGACCGGGAATCGAACCGAGTCATCTTCAGAATAGTATTGCTTTGTAGCTGCGTCTTTACTGATTGAGCTAAGGGTCGATCCGTTCTGCCGAGTTGGTTGCGGCAGATTTCATGTGTGAATAAGCTGCCACACCAACGTTCAAAAGTGCCTGGACAGCCTGAATTGATCACTTGAAGAGGCGATTGGGGACCATTGTCCCGATATTCCAAAATGTAGCACTTAGTAAAACGTTTCTTGTCTTCTATAACTAAACGTGATGAAGTTGAGTAAAAGAGTGGAAATTAATCGTAAATAATTTATCGACGATCCATTTTGAACGGCCGTAGTGAGAATATCACCATGATAATCTCACATGCGCATAGCATGTTATCAATTACAAATGCCTTCTCCAACCAATTTTACTTTCAGCCAAATTTTCTTACACAAGGTAAAGCAATCAAATGACCACAGTAAAACATACTAAATATTAAATAACATATCACGGGGAAAAGGTGGGACCATCAGGGCACCCAAGAAAAGCGATTTGGATAGGGAATATGGGGCTGCCTCCTCTCAAGTGTTAACATTTTCGCGGGCTTTTCGAGCCGATCTATTGGGTTTATTCTGTCAATCGACTCACTGTGAACTTGCTTTTGGAAGGAGGTTCTTTTCCCTATATTCGTGGATTTCGCGTAAGCGTATCTACTTACGGACCCACCCATACGTTTCTGGCCCTTCATACAGGAGCTTGGTGATCACAAACAACAATAGAATCCTGATCAAATCGTTTTTCAGATTATTCCACTGCTATGGAAAGTTACCTAGCTGCAATAGATGGTAGTATTACATCAAAATCATCATCATCACGTCATATTTTTTCGACCGTTGTGCATTGTTGAAGATGTTTAATTTTTGTTTCGACTGCCATCGTATTAGCAACTTGCTATTTACAAACAAAACTTTTAAATTTTCTTATATAAAGTTCTTATCATGAACCAGTTGAATTACAACCCTGGTCCACCATACAATGCAAAACTGCAACGCGAGTTCACTCTGATCATCGTACAGATCACGTCAGGCGTCCTTGAGGGGGAACCTACCGACCGCGAGCAACGAACTCTTCCCCGTCTCGTATTTACCAACATTGGAACGTGAAAGGGAACTCGCACACTCCTCCACTCCAGTCGCAGCAAGCTCGTTGGTGGCGACGGCCAGGTGACCATAATTTATTGCTCTACCCTGTTCGGAGCCTTGCCGCATGCGATCAACAATTCGAACCCGATATAGCGAGACCTACCTGTGCGACCTTGAAGAGGTGAAATAAAAGTATTACCACTCTTACCCCCCCTCCATTGGTCAGGACTCTCGTGTTCACACTCATCTGCTCTGTAGTCAGTGTTTCCAATTGCATACCATTCCCGTAGTCAGTCAATCGAAATCGAAGTGTTCTGGTTTGTGTCGTTTGGCTGAGGAAAATAAAAAAACATTGAACCCTCTGAGCTCTACATAGAAAGCGCGCTCGCTCGGAATGGGATTTCAGTTTGTATATTAACAACAACAAGAAAGTAGGTAGCAAGCAGTCAGCCACCAGTCAATATAGGAGGACGATGCTGGGAAGAGGGAACGGGATGTGAATGTTTTTCCGTTTTCTTACATTCATGGTTTACAACAAACTGAGGCGTTCGCGAGAGGCGCTCGTTGATTTATTTCCTTGTTTGTGTTTCGAAAAACGCCAGCCGAGGTGAGGAAAGCAATATGAAAATAAACTCGCGATTGCCTTGAAGGTGGAAATATTTATATCTGCGTTCAACTACGTCTTAATTTTCTTTCCCTCCTCCGCTCCGAAATGCTTCGCGCGATTGAAAATCAAGGTGAGATAAGTTCAAGGGATGAACTTGACGTTGATTGAAGTTAAAAAAAAATTCTCTCATAGAGAGTAGGCTCCGGCGAGATTCGAACTCACGATCTCCTGTTTACTAGACAGGCGCTTTAACCAACTAAGCCACGGCGCCTTGTTGAACTGAGGGCAATGAGTTGTTAACTTAAATTTAATTTTACGCACCCGAAATAAAGGCAATGCCTCGTTCGAGTGACAGACCCCATTCATGCCGAAAATACCGACAAGGTAAGATGAAGATTGTGTGAACAGCAGGCTCCATCCCCGCTGGTTCCCAGTTAAAACTCGTTCGCATGTGAGTATGATAACGAATGCCGTTCAGTAAACATTTCGACAATCTACAAACGGCTCAATCGATAAAGCTAATCAGCTTAAGGGTTTAGTGGTGCTCGTGACGACAATTTCATCCCATCGTTGACTTTCCCCTGCGATTACCGCTCTGCTGTGGGTTCAGCCGATTCCTGGGCTATTAAGTCCGCAATCAAATTGCAAACACAAGATGAATAATCAGCTTTGTTTGAGAAATGTCAATGCTCCCTCTCTCAATCGTACCTTTTATTGTTCCGGTCGTCTCAAGAGGGCGGCACTCGGAACGGATGGAAATTATTATCCTTTGCTAAATGCTTCTCCTGGTCGGACATCAGACTTCAATCAATGCAGCTCACCGGCCGATCGGAAGATGCAATCGGAAAGGGGAAGAACATTTTATTCGCAAGGAAATTAGATCGATTTGCTCGGTCTCTGGTTTGCCTGTTGGAGCTGGAATGATACTCCATCGGATGGGAATTTCAATCATCACAATCATTCAGCTTTGAACTTTTGATCCCCCCTAGGAAGGACATTTCTCCGGATCGTACCTTCAGTGTTTTAATTAAATTTTTCCTTCGATCTCTCCCTAATTGAATTGAAATTTAATTCCGTTCCCAACAATCAAAGTAGCCTGCAACAACATCCATTCCGTAGTAGCAGCGCACATTTGACCCCAAAAATGCTCGAAGTAAGGTCACAGAAGGCCAACGAGCAATGGCTCGGGCATTGCTTCCGGAGTTGGCGGTGGTTGGTGTCGAATCTGCATGAGGAGAAGAGAAATTACTCCGTTGACACCAATTTTCCGCTTATTTATTAGTCTCGCATGTGACCGCGTGAAGCAGTTTAGTAGAGCATCGTCGTCGGTTGCAACAAGCGTTCAGCGGGCGACGCGAAAAAGGGTATGATGTATGCGCGTCGATTCGGCGGAGGTGAAATGTTGCACTGCGCTGAGTATATAAATTGATGCAATATATGGGAGCTCAGCGCCAGCACCATTGTCGAAACTAGTTGATGAATCCCCGATGGATTGGAGTCTGTTTAAATTTCTGTGGGTATGACAGATAGAATAGTTTCTGACAAAATGGGCTACTATGTGGATGTGATAACAGAGATGCAAAATTTCCCAATATTCACAGGAGAGTCATCAGCATATCAATTTAAAATAGGTGACTAGATGTGATAGTTACATCGATACTGCCATTTCCTAAAATTGAAACTTGAGCCCGTTGACATTTCGGTTATGACAAATAGCGAAGCGACAAACTAAAGATTATCTATATATACAGGGTGTCTCACAATAGGTGTCACTATAACAAAATGGGATTACAGCAAAACACATCAACCAAATCATAGCATTTATTTTTCATTTGAAAGATATATGTTACAGAATTAATATTAATTCAATTCGAATCTATCGCCCTTTTTCTTGTTAACTTTGAGTGAACGCTTTGCAAACCCATCGCCGCTGGCACGCACAATTTCCTGAGGAATTTGATCTCAAATCAAGCAAAACAATGCATTAGGTCCTAAGTAACATTGAGAGACTCTCTTTGTCGACTTTCTCTTTGCGTTCCTACGGCTATGTAAAAATATGTTCAAGTATTTTCAACATACAGTACGGTAGCATAAAGTGTTATTAAGGATCCAATACGTCGAAAACATCAGCAAATCGTTTAATAGACAAGCTTATAACCAAAGAGAAAGTCGACGAAGAGAATCTCTCAATGTTACTTAGGACCTAATGCATTGTTCAGCTTGAAATATCAACCAAAGGTTTTTTTTGAATCGATCTAAAATAAGCCCTTTCGTAGGGCCTATATGTTGAAGCACATAACCTAAAGCAGAGTAATCAAGTAGGTTGAGATCCGGTGAAGAAGCAGGTAATTTTTCGTTTGTGATGAAATCGGGCAAATTATCCGTGCACCAAGTTTGTGTCTTCTTTGCCTTGTGAGCTGGAGCTGAGTCCTATTGGAAACAATATGGTGTATTTCCATACAACGTTGAAGCATGAGGAAGCAGCTGGCTCTCCAAAATCTGCTCTATGTAATATTCAATGTTGTTTTTTACGTTACACTGAAAGTTAATTTTAGTTTATATTACAAAATCGAAGGTAACACCCACAAATCCATTAGTTGTTTTCTGCAACGCAACTGGTTTGTTCTTTTTATGAAGATACATTCGTAATTAATGGCACACGCGCAACTGTTAGAAGCACAAAGCTTTTGTTGACACAGAAATAACATTCGTACATCGTACGTATACAATACAAAGAGCTACGAATATTTGGTCACAAACGTCTCTCTGGTGGTTGCATGAAGGACTGAGAGTTCTACTTTATCGACTCAAAATATAATTGACAAAAAAGCGCAACCACGTGGAGTTGTCCAGCGTTTTTTTAATGTTACTTACATGGGGTTCGAATCTGCATATTCGGAAAGTGCTGAATCCATGGATGATCTCACTAGGCCACGCTGACTTATGAAACAAGTTTGATTAATGAGTATGAAGTTATAGCTCTTGGCAGCGCTTTAGTTTTTATTTTGGGTTAGATAAATTATTCCCGCCCATACCAGCATAAACACCATCAAGCATGAGTACGGTATAAAAGAGAAACAGCGATTGGCTGGTCATCACGAAGTTCATTTCGTGCATTTTACAAGAATGTGTAATGATAGCATTTCTCCAGATAAAAAGCATTATGAATGTTTCATACAATATACGAGACATTTTTTCTATGTACAAAATCCATGTTTATAAAACGCGAGATAGCTACTTTACGAAAATAAATTTTCAGTGTAGGTTCTATGAAAAGAAGAGGAAGTTTTGTTTTTCGTGATAAGGCACCCCATACCATAATTTGGATACATTATGATAGTGTCCTACAGCTAGTTTATCTCTTGAAATATTGACAAGACTTTTGCCATAAACACGATCATTTTGATGTAGAAGGAGATGTTCGCTCATCACCATGAGGCACCAAGAGTGAACAACAATGTTTTTGGCTGGAATGAAAGATGTGAAGAGAAAGTGTTGAAAGGTCCGTCAGAGTGCGGCAGGTAGGAAAATTAACAGATGTTTTTGAAAATTGAGCGAAAGGGCATGTATCCAATGGTACTCGAACCATGGACGTCAATCTTTGCCTAACATCCCACTGCGGGGTAGGTTGTAGCGACGGAACAAGTCCGCCACTTCAACAGGCAAAAAATTGACGCATGGAAAGACGCTCATGTACCACTGTGGCTTGTATAGTTTATTCTTAGCGATCTATTGTGTGCACTCTGTTTACTGATGCGCACATGGGAGAGGAACTCTCTCCTTTTTTGGGTTTGTTTTTGATTCGCACCGACTGACCTCGCACGGAGAATACATAACATAACAATTAATGTATGTAAACCCATAAATGGTGGTAACCATTAATTATACTGGTGGGGACCAGTATCGCATCGCTTCACGATGTTTCTCTCCGAGGTCTCTACGTTGGAGACGACGAGAAAAACTTTAGTGATCGTCAGTCGGCCCGGACATGCCCTGTCGCTCAATTTTCAAAAACATCTGTTAATTTTCCTACCTGCCGCACTCTGACGGACCTTGCAACACTTTCTCTTCACATCTTTCATTCTAGCCAAAAACATTGTTGTTCACTCTTGGTGCCTCATGGTGATGAGCGAACATCTCCTTCTACATCATAATCGTTACTCCTCGCACGGAGAATACATAACATAACAATTAATGTACGATCATTTTGTTAACTATGACTGTCCTGAAGGAGGAAAAGCTTTTCATCCGAAAATAAAATCCCGCAGTCATCGTGCCGAACCAAAAGATTTCTGCTTCTTTGGACCCTGGCTTGCTTTTGACGCTGCGTCAACCCGTGAACCCGTTGTTTCTTGTACGGCTTGCATACCAGATCATGTCTGAGAAGCCTGTTCATTGAAACAGGGGACATTTGAAATTGTTTGTTCAATTTACGGCCAGATACGACCGGATTACGTCTTATTCGCTCCTTCACACACTGAAAATTTATTTCTGTACAATGCACAACATGAATTTCGTGAACACCAGCCCATCGCTGCTTCTCTTTGGTCGTACTCATAAATGATCGTGTTCGTGCTGGGATGATGGGAAACATTAATTTATCCCAAAATAGAAATGAAGGCGCTGTCGAGAGTTAGAACCTCATGCACAATAATCTAGTAACTTGTCACGAGTCAACATGGCCTAGTGATGTCAACTACGAACTCAATAACAGCTTTTCCTGAAAATGCAGGAACGAATCCCCCATGTCACCAACAACCTTCACGTGGTTGCGCTTATTTTCAATTATAGTTTGAGCCGATAAAGTAGATCTGTCAGTCGTGCATGCAGACGTTTCTTTTTTATTGGTAACAAATTACTCGTAGCTCTTTGTATTGTTTTCGTAGAATGAACGAATGTTCTTTCTTTGTGAACAAATGTTAAGTGCTTGAGACAGTTGCGCGTGTAGCATTAAATACGAAGGTAACTGCTTAAAAAGTACAAATCAGTTTCATTTCAGAAAACAACGAATAGATTTGTTAGTCCTACCTTCGATTGGAATATAAAAGAAAATTAATGTTGAGTGCACATTCGATCTTTTCCTTCGTTCTGGCATCTTCTTTGTGTTGAATACGGATATTTCCAGTTTCCTTGAACCGTTTTAAGGCACGAAAAACTATACGCTTACTCACTCCCAACTGCTTAAGGCTATTGAATATCTAGATACGGTGTAGGCTTTTGCAAATGTAATTTTAAAACTTGCTCCCGCATGGCTTCTATGGTAGTTGATAAATATAAACAAACGGAATCGCTTATGTATCTTCAGCGATAAGCTGCCAAAAGAATACATTCAAAACGGGAATAATCAATTCCCCTGTTAAAATTACCCAGCTGAAATAAACTAAGACTGATAAAATGTGACACCTATTGTGAGACACACTGTACAAAATTCAATTTCTGTCTGTCTGTCAGTCTGAACTTTATAGACTCGAAAACTAATGAAGCGATCGGGGTGAAATTTTGCATGGGGGGGTTTTTGTGACTGGATAAGGTCCTCATGATAGTGAGAGCAAATAGAACCAAGTCTGGCAAGTTGAGGTTTTTAAAGAAGAGAATTATTTTTAATGAAAATTTACTCTGTCTGTCTGTCTGTCTGTCTGTCTGTCTGTCTGTCTGTCTGTCTGTCTGTCTGTCTGTCTGTCTGTCTGTCTGTCTGTCTGTCTGTCTGTCTGTCTGTCTGTCTGTCTGTCTGTCTGTCTGTCTGTCTGTCTGTCTGTCTGTCTGTCTGTCTGTCTGTCTGTCTGTCTGTCTGTCTGTCTGTCTGTCTGTCTGTCTGTATGTCTGACGATAGCCACCCAACTGGCACCATTGAACGCATAACTCACGTGCACAATAGCGTACTCCTCGCCTATAAGGCTGGATTGCCACTTCAGTCATCTTGGTGACGGAAAGAATGGCATCCACCATCAACTTCTCTTTACGGAAGCCAAACTGGCTGTTAGACAGACCGCCTATACCCTCCGTGTACGTTGTCAGTCTGTTGAGGATTCCCCTCTCGAGCACCTTACCCGCTGTAGTAGCAACACAAGGTTCTGAATTTTCCAGGCGTCCGGGAAGACGCCCTTGTCCAGGCACTTTTGCATCACCACCCGGAACATTTCGGGATCCAGAAAGACGGCCGTCTTGATGGCCAGGTTCGGAATACCATCCGGTCCCGGCGCTTTGTTCACCTTTAGCGACTTTGCTATCGCAATGAGATCCTCATTCGTCACCGTTGCCTCGTCGCCGGCCCCCGTTGTGCCGTTATCAATGCCCACGTGGTCACGGGTGTTCGGCGGAGCCTTCCACCTTTCTGTCGCTATGACAGCGTTGAGGTCTGGGATACTGGAACGCTGGTCATGGGGCAAGCCTACGGCGGCGAGGGGCCATGGACTCTGGTCGTGGCTCGGAAAGAGTCCCCCAACGATCACCTGCAGCAGCTCTGGTGATTGCTTGGTTGGAGCCGCCGATCCTCTGGTTTTGACCATTACTACCCGGTAGGCGTCACCCCACGGGTTCGCATTACCCCTCTGACACAGACCCTCGAAGCAGGCTCGTTATGCTCGATTCTCTCGGCGGCTGAACACGCTCTTTGCCACCTCCGTCTTGCGTGGAGGCATGTTTTTCGGAAGTCGACGATCGAATCCGTCGTCCAGCGATCTTCCATTCCTCGGTTTGACTTCCCTCGGCATGCTCGCATCGCACGCTCGTGTAAGTATCATAACGAACATATTGGAAAACTGTTCGATCGACCATCTTGGCGGTGCGTAGCAGCTGCAGAAGAACACTCCATTCACTTTTACAACCTCGGAGCCTTCGTTTGTGGTAGACACAACCTCCTAACACAAAGCCCGTCGTCCATAGTGCCGCCATATTGGACCTGTCCGCAACCCAGTTTCCGTTGCCGGCTGCCAATGCCGACTCGCGAACTGTCTGCACAGCGGTTGCTTGGCGGCCTCACAATGGTTCAGGCTTATTTGGGTTATCTGCATTACAGTTGGCTCTTTGGAATATCCTTAGCAGCCGGGCACTTGCCATCCCCTCCCCCCGCCCATGCCATGCTTATTGTCCGGTTTCCGGGCGCACATCAAGTATTTGGGGGGACCATTGCAATCCCGCGCCGAGTGAACCCTTCCGCAGACGTATGTCTGCGGCGGTAACCTCGACCTTGCACTGTTAGTGCAGTGCCTCGGTGATCTCATCCAGGTTTTTACACTGGATCGTCACCTGTGAGATGAGGGCGCGTACCTCTACATCCTCATCTAAGGCTTGTCTTGCCAGGTCTCAATAAGCCGGGCCTTTCAGCGCTGTTGTCTTCTTCAGGTCCAAGAGCATCTTGCCGGTGCGGGTACGGCGTATACTCAGCTTATCGGCGCCTAAGCCTGCCAATTTAGCGTCCCCGCGCATCGCACCTCGGAGTAATTTGACGCCTCGATCTTGACGATGTGGGCCTCTCCGTGGTTACGCTAGCGGGCAACCTGTCGCTCCTTCGGCGCTTGAAACAACGCGTGAGCTGGACATCGCGCCTTCAATGCTGGGCTTAGCGGCGGTCCTCTCCTTTGCGGTCAGCTGGAGCTGGTCGCGAGGTGGCCCCCTGACCCCGTCACCACGTTCGCGTAAGTTCACAATCCGCTTCTTAGAAGCGCCAGGTGCCGTTACACCCGGGGACTGTCTAGCCCACTTGGAGGTCCCTGCCCCCATGGTAGATGGGGTGGAGCCTCTGATCGAGACGGACTCTTCATTTTGGGTCTGTTTTGAGGCTATCTCCCTAGCCCTTTTAGGGACTGCTAGCCATGTCAACTCTTTGGCACTTTGCTCAGTTAGGAGCTTGGTCTCCAGTTTTTCCTCTCCTTACATGCAGCCTGCACTGTCATGCGTAGTCTAAGGAGGCTCAGTTTAAGGTCCTTCGCAATGTTTTTGCGTGATGACGTAAAGTCAATAATCACATCCAACTGCTCGGATACCTCCATCACTTTAGGAAGGGTTTTCCACATCCTATCCATGACCCGGGTGAGTCCTGGCCCATCCATGGCCTCTTAAGCTTGGTCGGACCTGCTTTTGATGCCGTAGCACTTACGCATGTGTCGGACACGCCAGATCCCACCGTTTTACTCGGTGGGGACCTCACTATGCCGCCTTTAGCAAACGGATTTGCTTTCTTTTGGGTTTTCATGGTTTCCTACATTTTGTTGATTCTCCCTCCAGTCGCTATTTAAGCCCACGTGGAGTAGCCGCTATTGTGATCCCATGGTTATCTATGCAAGCTTGATGACGAGCAGGGAGGCCATGCGAGGGTTGACACAGCCCTTTATGGAGAACCTGATCAGCGTAAGACAGGAATAGGGTCATCTGAGCCTACTGCTCGGTGTCAGCAGGCAGTACTGAGGAAGACGGGGGTTTAATTGGTATCCACTCCATTAGGCCGTATGGCGCTCCCTCCGTAGTAGCCGGGAAGCTTAACGTTTCCAAGATGCACCGCGGGGAGGCGAACTGCATTCACACTTCAACTGTTGCGTTTTAGGGTGCCCTTTTATCCTCTCCTGTTTGTTTGGTCAGCCATTTTAACTCAGTTTTGAGTCGTTTTTGACTCACTCTCGTCAAAAGTCGAGTCGCTCATATTTGAGTAAATGTAACTAGCCAAGTCGACAAATCAGAAGCATCTACTCAAATCGTATGGATGTGTTCGATTTGTCGACTTGGCAATCCCAGCGAAGCATACATCACAGAGGACTCACAGTCACTTTGTCGCCGTGAGAGTAAAAGAAACAATAAATACACTTTGCCAATCTTAAGATTAATGACACACTAAAAGTTTGATTAAGTACGTCTGTCCCATAACCTGCTAGAACTCCACGGTTGATAGTTTATGTTCGGAGTTTATGTTGAAGAAGACATTTTCATGATCGGAAAGCGACTCGTAAGCTTGCAATAAGTACCCGCAATAGTGAACTTTATGCCATGGCCCTGAATGTTTCTGCGGCTTAAGCTTATTTATCATGATAGATTCTGATAGACAAGAAGTAAGCAGATAGATTGACATCCGAATATCGCCAATTCTAATTACAAGTCATCTACAACTGCACCGCATGTCTCAGTTGGTGCACGTACATCTTTAAACCCGTTTCGTACCCTATTGCAACGTTCTTTTCTAGTTCTACACAAAAATAGTTTACTGCAAGCTAAACCCTTTTCCCAGCCCTCATTTGTAACCTCCCTATTTTCTTTGCCACCCTGCCGGATTGTTTTAGCACTACGCTTCTGATTACTGTTATTACTGCCGAGTCATATTTGCTACCATAATCACCGATAATAATACTAATCTTGATCAAATGACTACAAACTAGGAATGTACGCTCCAACGTGGTACATGAATACCCACATAGAACTGCTCCGACAGAACCGCTCAGAACCGGTGCTCTACAGGAGTATCTTTTCATATCCAACCCAAGGTGTGGAGCTAATCTCAAGGATGCCGATTCAATTAAATGTTCGCTTTTATTGTCGCATTGCCTTTTGCGCGAAATTTTCTCAGAACCTTGCCTCTCGGCCGACGGATGATTGGCCGTCGAGTCTCGACCTGAGCCGAGACAGAAAACTTCAATGAACTGGTAAGCATGCGGATGCATTTCTGTTCGCTGGTGGAATGATTTATGACTTTTCAATGTCTGCCTCAAGACGGGAAGCTGGCTGACTGGGAGATAACTGAGCGAACAGCCGACAGACGACCGTTTTCTGTCTGGGCATTCGGTCGAGAACCGCAATCGATGTGGATCAATTTAAAAATTCTTGGATGTCGTGCGGCGGTGTCCCAACCGATTGGACCAGGTGGATCGCAGTAATCCATGAACATTAAATTCTGCTTGTAGAGCTGTGAATCTTCCCAATGACAGCAACCTTGATGGGGCAGCTAATGGTCGCTTGCTGTGATGTCTTTTGTGTCATTGTAAACACTACTGGAGCAACGTCGGCTCATAGCCTTCTGGATGCGTCCAGATCAACATTTCAACAAGCAGTTTGGAACTGGAATTGATTCTTCATGTTAATTCACCTCTCATGATTCGTTATTCATTTTTCCCCTGCTGAAAAAAAATATGGCGTTTACAATGTTTTATCAAACCCGTCTATGATACTGCCCCATAATTCAACGACCAATGCACTTGTTTGTGCTGCACTGGCGTTCAACATAGCGGGACAATAGTGAGCATAAATAGAGAATATGTGAATATGCATCCCCCCGTTCGCTGAATCCGCTCAGCCGTCGTTCGTGAGACATTAGAAATGCGCATATAAACATTAGATTTATCTCCCGTGTCAACCTGGTCGGCGGTGGTGATTGATGGAGGCTTACCGATTGCGACTAGAGATATGTATATCGCTCTGGCAGGTTAGCTTCATCCCGTTTTACAGCCTCAGACACGAGCAAGTAGCTGAAAAACTTTTACTTAATCGCAACTGTCGTTAAAGGCAAAGAAATTGAGCACTCTTTGTCCTCCCTCCTCGCGGTGATAAATGAACGTCATTTGCACACAGGGGCACAGAAAGTACAAGTTACAATTTTCCACGGTGGAGCTATTCCACACCACGCTGGGAAATAAGTTTATTGTTGAATTGTTTATAACCCAGTCCGGCTGTAATCAATAATATTCTTCATTGTTCGCTCTTGAACGGATATGAGAATATTCCAAAGAAGACTGTCATAATAATTGCAATCCGTAACGAAAGTGAATCACCTATCGGCCATGAGGTTTTAAGACCAGTGTAATGAAAAGTTGATCAATTCACCCATGGAGGGAACTGACCCTTCTCAATGAAGCTTTTTTTTTCACTTAGTTGCTTCTGGAATTGTACAATTAACCATTACTTTGAGGATTTCCTGAAGCGTATCTCAATGCAACTACTGTTACATCCAAAAAAACAGTGAAAATATTTTCGTAAATACAGGGTGAGTCGAAAATTATTGCGGCTTTGAGATTGGTTGGTAAATCGGCTATAGTTATAGAAAAGAAACCATATTTTTGCAGTTGGTAAGGAAGTGTATTTATTTCAGCTCACATATGTCGGTTAAATTTCAGGACGAGTTTGAGTATAATGCTCGACATTTATTATTGACGGCCTCCATCGGAGCCTGTAGAGTCGGTTCCGGTACGTTTTTCTCAGTTTGCGTCCACCTCCTTCTTTGGAATTCCGAACTTAGCGCTTCATCATGGCCCAATGAGTTTTGATCGGAAGAAGCTCAGGACAGTATATTTGAAGTCGTAGAAAAATTCAAACTCAAAACAGCAAACTTGTCCTAACCGTGAAGTATTCCTGTCTCAACAACTGTTTTAAATTCCCTAAGACGGAGGATCGGTATTTGATTACCAGCTTCGTGCAGAGTCTCTGGGTAGGTGTTTTGGCAACACTCTGTTGGCGTTGGTCTCAATTTGGGAAGTTATGCTACGGTTTTTATACGTTTTCAATCCGGATCGGTTCTTGGCCCCTGTACGAAACTTAACGAAACATCCCCTTGTCTATCACCACAATTCGACACTGAATAAGTTTATTGATCGATTGAAATAGGCCTATATGTCAATGGATAAGCTTTTGCGAGGTGAATTTAGGGTTTGAGAAAGTATTTCAGTTCGTTAATTATTTTTTTGTCAAGTAATTAAGTGAAGTCTTCTTTTCATATTTCCTAGTGTTCCAAAAATTTGTTTTTGCCTGATTTTCCTGAAAAACTTGTATTTTACTGTCCAACTGGTTTTTTTTATTAAAACAATCCCGACATAGAGGTGATTTCTTGCAACCAGATTTTAAATTAATCAAGTTTTAGATTTCAGCTCAATTCCCGTTTTAATTGCAAAATCTTCGAATCAGTTCCACTGGAATTTAAATTACTATCTCCTCTCTTAATGGTTACTTTTAATCCTTTCGTTCCATTGACCCATGTTCCGTCTTGAAACTTTTACAACTATCAGGAATTAGTTTGTAGATATTGTGTGTATCATCCATTCAAGGCTCGTATTTTCGATATTTTTTCGATGTTACCAGGTTGGTCAGAAATTATTTCAAAGACCTCCACCCCATCCCCATCAGATCATGTGATCTTTTTAGAATTCCGAGGATTTCTCTGAAGTTCAGTGAACTTTTATAAAGTTCTAAGGTCTTAATTGAAGGTGCGTGAATGTTTCTGAAGTTCTGAGGATTTCTCTAATATTCTGTGAACTTTTCTGAAGTTCTTTAAACTCTTCTATAATACCGTAAACTTCTCTAAATTTAGGTGAACTTCTTCAAAATTCCATGAATTTCTTTGAAATTCCGAGGACTTCTTTCAAGTTTCATGATGTTTTCTGAATGTCTTTGAAGTTCTTTAAAAGCTCTTGTTAGATCTCTGAAGTTTCAGGAGATTTTCTTCGTTATCTTTTCTGAAGTTCTGTGAATTTCTCTAAAGTGTCTTGAACTTTTTTGAAAATCCGTGAACTTCTCTGAACTCATAAACTTTTTTATAAAGTTTCGTTAACTTTTCGGAAGTTCCGAGAATTTCTCTGATATTCTGTGAATTTCTCTGATATTCTGTGAACTTCTCTGGAGTTCTGTGAACTCTTCTATTGCACCATGAACTTCTCTTAATTTACGTTAACTTCTTCAAGGTTCCATAAATTTCTTTGAAGTTCCACGGGCTTCTCTAAAGTTTCGTGAACTACTCTTAACAACTGTGAATTTCTCTAGAAGCTCTCGTAAGTTTTTTGAAGTTTTGGGAACTTTTCTTCATGATCTCCTCAGATGTTTCAATGGTTTCTCTAACTTTCCGGGAACTTTTCTGAAGTGCTGTGAATTTCTCCAAAGTTTCTTGAATTTTATGGAAGTTCCATAAACTCTTCTGAGAATCCGTGAAATTCTCTGAATTTCTGTAAATTTTTTAATAGTTTTGTTAACTTTTCTGAAGTTCCGAGAAATTCTCTGAAGTTCTGAGAACTTCTCTAAAGCTTGGTGAACTTCATTGAAATTCCACAAACCCTTCTGATAACCCATGAACTTTTCTGAAATGTCAATAACTCCTTTTGAAGTTTCGGGAACTTCTTTCAAGTTTCGTGAATTTTTATGAAGTTATGTGAGTTTCTCTAAAAGCTCTCCTTAGTTCTCTGAAGTTTTGGGAGCTTTTCTTTGTGATCTCTGAAGTTTCAATGATTTCCTTGAATTTTTCTGAAGTTCTGTGAATTTCTCCAACATTTCTGGAACTTTTTTGAAGTTCCATGAACTCTTCCGAGAATCCATGAACGTCTCTGAAGTTCCGTGAATTTCTTTTATACTTTTGTTAACTTTTCTGAAGTTCCGAGAACATCTCTGAAGTTCTGCGAGCTGTTCTAAAGCTTTGTGAACTTTTTTGAAATTCCACAAAGCCTACTGTTGCCGGCGTCGGTGGTGTAGTAGTAAACGTGACTGCTACTGGCACCCCAGTGGGTCTGGGTTCAATCCCAGTCAAAATCGGTGATTTTTCTGAGGCCAAAAATATCTGGTCACGTATTCCTTCGGATGGAAAGTAAAGCCGTTGGTCCCGGCTCATAGTCATGAGCCGTTAGGTAGGGTCCAGGTGGTTGACTCGTCTCCCTGGCGTCGGTGATTGTCACCATGTGAGGAAATAGGCCGAAGGAAAATAAATAAATAACACCCATGAACTTTTCTGAAGTTCCATTAACTCCTTTTGAATTTTCGTGAACTTCTTTCAAGTTTCGTGATCTTTTATGAAGTTATGTGAGTTTCTCATAAAGCTCTTCTTAGTTCTTTGAAGTTTTGGGAGGTTTCCTTTATGATCTTCTCTGAAATTTCAATGATTTATCTGAAATTCCTTGAATTCTTTCAAAGTTCTGTGAATTTTTCATATGTTTCTTGAACTTTTTTGAAATTCTTTAACGTCTTTTGAAAATCCGTTAACTTCTATGAAGTTCAGTGAACTTCTCATAAGTTCCGTGAACTTTTCTGAAGGTCTGTGAACTTCTCTGAAGTTCTATGAACTTCTCTTTAGTTCAGAGCACTGCTTTGAAATTTTGAGAACGTTTCTAAAGTTCTGAGGATTTGATTGAAATTCCGTGAACTTTTGTAAAGTACCGTGAACTCTTTTGAAAAGTTATTTAAAGATCCCTGATTTTCTCTAAAGTTCTAATCCAATTAATTTTCGAAGTTCCGTGAACTAATCTGATGTTTTCAGAACTAAAGTGCCAAGAGCTTCTCTAAAGTATCAACGACGTATCAAAAGTTCCGAGAACTTTAATGAAGAATCGTGAACTTCTCTTAAGCTCGTTCTCTGAAGTTCGAGAACATTTCTGAAGTTCCGTGAACTTTTCTAAAGTTTTGTGAATTTCACTTAAGTTTCGTGAACTTATTTTAATAATTCATAAATCCTTCTGAAAATTCACGGACGTGGCCTGTTTTGGGTTCCTTTTGGGTTTTTTCTGCTTCCGATATGATTTTAGCGCAAGTCTTTCCTTGGCACGCATGACGTTACTCGATGAAATCCCTAGTTAATAATTCATAAACCCTTCTGAAAATCCGTGAGCTTCTCTTTAGTTTCATGAACTCCTTTTGAAGTTCCGTGAACTTCTCTGAAGTTCAGAGAACTGCTGTGAAATTTTGAGAACGTTTCTGAAATTCCGAGGATTTATTTGAAATCCCGTGCACTTCTCTAAAGTACCGGGAACTTCTTCAAGATTCCGTGAACATTTTTGAAGTTCCATAAACCCTGCTGAAGTTTTGAGAATTTCTTTGAACTTCCGAAGACTTCTCTATAGTTTCATGTCCTTCTCTGAATATTTGAGAATATTCTGAATATTATGAGGTTTTTAAATTTTCTCTGAAGTTTCCAGTATTTTGAAGCTCTGTGAACTTCTCTAAAGTTTATCTCTCAATCTTATCCGATGACTTCTTTGAAGCTCCGTGAACTAATTTGATGTTCTCAGGACTGAAGGGCAGAGGGCTTCTTATCAAAAGTTCCAAGAACTTGTATGAAGAATCGTGAACTTCTCTGAAGTCCCGTGAACTTCTCTGCGTTTTTTTTTAGTTCCGAAGACTAATCTGAAGTTTTGTTACCTAATCGGAAGTTCTGAGGACTTTTGAAGTTCCGTAAACTTCTTTGAAGTTTTGGGGACTTCTCTGAAGTTGTGAGGATTTATCTGCAGTTTTGAGGACTTCTGTGAAGCTTCATGGACTTCTCTGAAGTTCTCGGAAGGTTTTGAAACTTTTCGAAGCTTTCGAAACTTTGCAACAATTTTTGTTACTTTTCTGAACTTCATGGAAACTTTGAGTTTCTTGAAACATCCTGAAGTTTTGGGACCTTCACTGGATCTTTCCAAATTCTTTGAATTTATCTAAAGTTCTCGGAACTTCTCTGAATTTCTTGGAATTTATTTGAAATTCTAGAGAGTTATCTGAAATTTTAAGGTGTTCTCTGAAATAACAGAGAGTTAACTGCAATTTTTGGGACTTCCTTGAAACATTGGCATTTTACTAAAGTTTATAAGATTCCACTGAACTTTATCTGGAATTTGCTGAAGTTCACTTAAATTGTCGGAACTTCAATGAAGTTATCAGGGCTTCATTGAAGTTCTTTTAACTTCATTATAATTCAACGGACCTTCCTGATGTCCTTGAAACTTCACTGTAGGAAGAACATGGGACCTGAATGTGATAATCGGCACTTTCCTGGCATTCTATGAACTTAACAGAAGTTCCAAAGAGGTCTTTTAAGTTTCAACGATATTTCTGATGAGCCGTGCGCTTTTCTCCATAAAATTCTCTGAAGTTTCAATGACTTTTCTGAAATTCCGTGATTTTTTATGAAGTTTCGAAGGTTTTGAGGACTTCTGAGATATATCGAAAAACTTTTCGGGAATTTAAGAATCTTTCTTTCTCGAAGTTTTGAAGTTCTCGGTACTTTTCTGTAGTTTTCGAAACTTCTCAAAAGTTTTGGAACTTCTCTTAATTTAATGGAACTTCTCTGAAGTTTTCGGAGTTTCTCTGAATGTATAGAGAGTTAGCCGAAATTTTCTGGAGTTCTCAGAAATTCTAAAGAGTCATCTGAAACTGTTGGGACTTCCTTTAAGCTTTGGAATTTTACTAAAGTTTTGGGGACTTCAATGAAATTTTCTGGAATATGCTTAATTTTCCTGGGATACGCTGAAATTCATCGGGTTCCACCTAAATTCTCGGGATTTTCCTGAAGTTCTTCTTACTTTACTTTCTTCAAAGGACATCTGTGATGTTTTTGAAACTTCACTGAAGATATTGGGATTTTCATGTAATTCTCGACTATGCTTTAAATAGATTTTGGCCCTCTCAGAAGTTTTCTGGGCTGCACTCAATTTCCTGGGACTTATTTTTTTGAAGATCTCGGGACTTACTTTTTTAAGTTCTCCAAATTTTTTTGAAGTTCTCGGAACCTTCTGAACTCATCGAAACATTTTTGAAGCTTTTGGAACTTTTTTGGACGACTCCGAACTTCTCTCAAATTCTAAAGAGTTATTTGTAGTTTTTTTTTGAGTTTTGTGAAATAATAGAGGGTCATCTGAAATTTTTGGTACTTTCTGGTAGCCTTGAAACTTTTTTTAAGTTCTTGCGACTTCATTGAAGTTCTTTGGAATTCGAAGAAGTTTCCTGGGATTTGCTGAAGTTTTGGACTTCATTGGCATTCTTTTCACTTCACTTTAATGCAACGGACATCCCTGATGTCCCTGAACTTCACAGAAGATATTGTGGTTTGTAATTCTTGGCACTTTCCTGACATTCAATGGACTTTGCAGAAGTTCCAAGAAGGTCTCTTAAGTTCCGATGACTTTTCTTAAGATCCGTGAACTTCTCTGAAGTATTCTCCTTGAACATCATTGAAGTTTCAATGATTTCTTTGAAATTCCATGAACTTTTCTGAAATTTTGAGGACTTCTGTGAACTATCGAAGAATTCTAGAAGGTTCTCAGGTTTTTTTGAACTTCTCATAAGTTCTCGAAACTTCTCTGAAGTTCTCGGAACCATTCTTGATTTCACGGATCTACTCAGAATTTTATCGGAACTTCTCTGAATTTCAAGGGAGTTTTAAGGAGTTTAGTTTAGTTTGAAGGAGTTCACTGAAATTTTTGAGAGTTATCTGAAACTGTTGGGGTTTTCTAAAAGCTTGTCTTAGGTTCTCGAAACTTCATATAATTGAATTTTCGGGACTTTTCTGAAGTTTGTTTAACCTTTAATGTAAATCAAGGGATATCCCTGATGCTCTTGGAACTTCCCTAAAGATAGTGAGACTTGCAGAAAATGCTAGGAATTTCACTGAAGTTCTCGAAATTTCTCAAAAGTTTTCGAAACTTCTCTAAATTTCACTGACGCTAGATGTTCTATAGACTTCTCAGAAGTATTCTGGGATGCACTTAAATTCTTGGGACTCTTTTAGAAGATCTTCTCCGAACTTTACTGAAAATCTAGGGACATCAATGAAGTGCACTGAATTTCTCTGAAGTGCTTGAAAACTTTTCTGATGTTTTCATAACTTTCCTGAAGATCACCTGAAATCTGTGATTTTCTATAATGTTCTCAAGACTTTTTTGAAGTTCTCGGAAGTTGGGAGAACTTCTTTGAAATTCTAGACTTCTTTTAAATTCTAGAGACTTATCTGGAGTTCAAGGGAGGTTTCTGAAATTCTATTCTAGATAGTTACTGCAATTTTCGGGACTTCCTTGGGATTCTCTCTTTTTCACCCACCGGATTTCAATTAAATTTTCAGGACTTCTATGAAGATCTCAGAGCTTCACTGCAGTTCTTGGGACTTCACTGTTATTCAGAAGACGCCGCTGAAGTTTCTGGAATTCAACTGGAGATATTGGGACATCCATGTGATTTTTGGAATTTTGCTGACATTTTAGGGGTTTTCCTGAAGTTCTTGGTCTTGGTCAAAACCTTTTACAAGTTGAGTGAAATTGCTAGAATTTCAGAAAAGTTCCGAGAATTTCAGAAAAATATTGAGAATATAACTCAAATTGACTCAAAGGTTTCCTAAGGTTCCTAAGATTTCTCTTAAGTTATCATAAATGCTAAGATTTTTTTGTTATTCCACTGAGTTTAGCAAGACTTAAGACGTTTTAGGAACTTTCCCGAAACTTCTAAGATTTTTTTCTTGGAATTACATCGAAGTTTTAGGGGCTTCCCTTTAAGATCTAGTTCCTCAAAAGAACTTAATAGAGATTTAGAAAAAAAAATGAACAAACCTTCTGTAGCTAAAGAAAGTCCGAAGAAATAGGTAGCAAAATTTCAAGCAGCGAACTTCAGGGATGATCGAGTTGAAGGACGAGACATCTTAGCCCCTAGAATTTGAGATAATATCATGGAAATGATTTTCAAAGGAAGATCGAAGTGTGCTTTTGCCGCGAGTGGACTTGTTTTCTCTGCTGTCAGTTTTTTTTCGCAAGTTTTCACTAAATTTGAACAACATTAATTTTAACCAGTTCGGCAGCAGCGGAAAAGTGAAGTGCAATAACCGGTGAAGTGGATAATGGAATTTTCGGGAATTGAATCTTCCCGTTGGAGGTTATTTCTTTAAGATGGCTTCTTTACTGTCTTCTTTGCGCGACCAACGATTGGCAGCTAGTCGGCACCAATACCGCCGCGGGGAAGTTTATGTGATGCCACCAACACACTGGCCGAGTGTTTTGTTCTGAAAACGGATGAGCACTCGCAAGTTGATTAACAGGAGTTTCTCTTAGGTGATTTGTGAACATGCAGTTAGATAAAAGATGCAGTCGTGAGTCTTGCCTATTTCTGCAAATGGATACCGGATCAAACATTCAGCTAAGTTTTGTATTAAAATATTACGGTTCCGGTACTATTAAGATATATTGACAAATTTGTATTTATCATTTTCGATCATGGGATCAAATGCGCTGCATATCCAGACGTGCATCCTATCGTCTTTTCCTTCTTCTGTCTGTCTCTCCTTTCTTCTACTAATTGTTTTGTGCGTTTTTGCTGTTCGATATGTATAATCCTTGCGGTAAGTATGTTGGATTAGTGGCCGGGCAGGAAGTTACATCGAAAGAGGAGAGAGATATATGAAACTATTTCTTCATGAGAAAGGGTTTGCCCTGAATTCAACAACTACTCTCATACTTTCTCCTATCTAATATGCCTTCCCCTTCTCTTGTTATTTTTTGCTCTCTATAATGGCACAGACCTATTGGTCATTAGCTGACACTTATCATGTTGTCGAGTTAATTCGTTTGAAAATTTTGTTTTTAGAGCTGCGGCCGCTGATATCTATTATTCTCGGTTATTTTGATTCAAATTTTCACATTAGTAGTATTAACAGTGATAAACTATCAAGTTTAATAAAAGGTTAACTATAAGGTACATTTCCTTACAATCAACAATCAAAATTTTTTGTAACCTGTAAACATTGTAGTCGACATTTAATTGCAATATTTGACAGTTGGTGAATTGTTTGGACGCTTTTAACTTTCAGTCGGCGCTCACTAATCTAAATCCAAACAGAAGTAATGATGAGGGCGAGTGAGGTATGTGTGAGTGTGTGTGTGTGATGGGGGGAGGGGGGGAATATATGATTTTGGGTCAGCGCTTTCTTCTTTCTTTTCAGAGAGCGAGTAATGGCGCTATAACCATAAGCCATAGGGACCTAGGACTATAGTTAATGCTTAAGTCCCAACCGTTTGAAGATAAATGGAGCATCACTTAACCTTCTTAGACTAGATGCTCGCAACGACCATTTTTGAATACATTTTTGTTCTGTGCACCAAACAGGGCATTCTGTTCAACTATTCTCTCCGACTATTCATTTCCTTTTTCCTTTGATATCTACTGAAGGCTACGTGGGTTCCCCGTGTCTTCTTAAGGTAGGTACCAAATCCTCCCTATCACCAACGGTTGCATGGACGTGGCCAGGTGAGCGATCGAGGAGTGTTTTCGTGGTGATTGTTGCGTGAAGAAACGTATCAGAAACTGGTTTCGTTTCATGGTGGCATGCAATGTCTTCAACGAATTATTCCTCATCGTAGCTCCATCCACGAGGTGTGCAACCGGCAATGCTAATGCTAATGCTAATATCATGGAAATGATTTTCAAACTGTATTAAAACCCTGAAACAAGCTGACCTGACACCACAAATGCTTCCCTCTTATTCTGTGTACAAGACTGTTTGTTGTTGTCAGTCCATATTGATAAAATAAATACATATGAGTCCGTTTGTCTTTCAACGTCTCTTTAAATTAGAAATGAGAAGAAAAATTAGTATTTTTCATTTAATTCCAACTACTTAAAGAGACAAATTTATAAAAATAATCAAGCCCAACTATTTCATCGCTCAGATATTTTTTTGAAAATGAGCTTCAAAAACGATTTATTGACATATTATCGCATATAATTTAAATAACTATCTACAGGCCTGATCACAGCCCTCTCAAACAAAGCATTCCAAGAACAAAACTCCCGTCACACCTAGCAAAACTTACGATGCGGTGTTATTAAAGAGTGCCATTTAAATTGTCCCATAATTGTCATCATTAAAAAGCTTGAATTCCACCCGATTAGCCAACATCGTCGTCCGTAAATGGCTAGTTCTTTAATCGCTCATCATTAGCCTCCCCTCCAACTCGAACCCAATCGAACCCAAAGCGACGACATGCAAGAAACCATCCACAGGCACTTAATTGGCATTGCTTACAACATCAACAACCCGACGATTGGCGGCCAATCGCTGGCCAGCTTTAAAGTTGCGAAATTGTCTAATGAGGAAAATTATCTAGGAACCCCTTTCGCTGGAGAGCCACCTGGTAATTAAGCTAAAGTTTTAATAGCTTCTTCCTGGCTCAAATCTCCATCCACGGTTCGAGCGGGTGAGCGATAATCTACGAGGTTGCGCTTCTTTCCCACCGCTCTCCAATGACCGGGCGCCACCGGTTCAGATATTAAAACTGGTTTCCACTCCAGATGATGGCTTGAGGTGACTTTTACTTTCGTTCCGTGAAGAATGGCAAATTGTGATCGAAATGTGTCAAGATTATCTTTACGGGCGGTGGGTGTTGGATTTCACCGTTGGTAGCTTGCGGTATTAATATATTCAAAATTGACAAGCTTAATGCTTGTCTTACCAAACATCTTTTCTTTGCATTCCGGTCCGGAACAATCAGGCCCTACAACTTCGTAATCTAGCCGTCTTCTTCGCTTTTTGTGCAAAAGAGTGCGAAACATTCGCATGTTTCACAACTTTTGCATATGTTTTAGGTTTCGCTAGCTATGGCGACTTACGACTCCAGCTTTCCGGGCGATGGTAAGACTTTTCCCTGAGTCGTTTCAGAACGTTAAGCACAGTGGGTTTTGAGAAAAATCAAAAAGTTTTGCTAACGTGGATTTTCCATTTGCACGTGCAGGAATGAATCGACACGTAAATCTTCGATTAGCAAAGCCCTCTCTCGTCAAACCACCATAACACAAGTGTTGACCAAACTACTATGGATGGCATCCACAGCAGCCAATGTGAACAGCTACATTCAGTGAGTTAGAGAGGACAACACACAAATCAAATATACCGATAATGACTACAATAACACAAGGACCACCCAACACCAAACACCAAATACCAATATAAAGTACGGAAGGAACTGCCTTGGGTAGCCGAGGCCCTGCCAGTGCAGAAGTCTCTACACGGCGTGACAATTTAACTCAATTTTGAATTGTTTTCGACTTACTTTCGTTAAAAATGGAGTCACTCATATATGAGTAAATGTGACTAGGATTGACAAGTCGACATATCTAAAACATCGATCTGATTTAAGTCGCTGTTTTAGATATGTCGACTTGACAATCCTGGTCACATTTACTCACATATGAGTGACTCCGCTTTGACGAAAGTGAGTCGAAAACGATTCAAAATTGAGTTAGATTGTCCCGCCGTGTAGACCGGAACTCACATTGCACCCTCGGCACCTGACGGATAATAGTGAGACGGACAAGCGGGTTTCATCTCCATATCCCTCGCAGGACACCGAGGGAATCAAGGCCAAGATCAAGTTTAGCGAGACGCACAAGTTGGTTCCCTTCCGTATTCCTCGCAGGACGACATGGGAACCAAGCTTCCGGACGCAGCTCCAGACAGTCGGGGTTCCCCTGGTGAGGACTGTACGGACCAAACGGAACATCACATCCTACTCACCACAACAAGTCCACCGAGACCTTAGACCACAAATAGCCCCAGACCGCTACTAGCCAAGCTCCTGGTACGTGATTACAATCCAAGTAAACTGGCTCTACAGGAAGTCCACACAGTGGATACCACACGAATGAACTGGACTCTGTCTAAAGCATATAGGTGAATTGTCAAAAAGGGAGATAACATATACCATTCTGTAGGAATTGGTGAGCTCGCTCACCTACCATGTGTACAAGTAGGAGCAAATACAGATCTTCCAGCAGTGGCCGTAGATTAAAGTCACCAATTGTAGTCACCATCGTCTCCATCTACATCCCATGCAGGAAGGAGCCCGATTTCCGAAACCGTCTGAAAGAGTCCCTGGAAGAGCCAATTCTACTTATGGGAGATGTCAAGGGATACCACCTCGACTGGGGAAAACATCCCTCAAACCAGCGGGGTACCGACTTTAAAGAAACAGCTGAAATCCGGAACATTACACTTTTAAATGATGGATTGACGACTTTCACCCGCGGTGAACAGGAATCATCCATCGACGTGTCTTTTGCCAGCGCGAGCCTAGTCCCAAGACTTCTCTGGACTGCCAGTGAAGACAATCTCGGAAGTGACCATCATCCAATCGGAATACAGCTCGACGAAGCCCCAATTGAGTTTTCTCGTAGGCCAAGGAAGCAGAATGGGTGTCCTACCAACGAGTGTCAAACAATTTTTGCTACGAAGAACTACTCAACAATATCGAAGAAATGATTGAACTCATTTTCTTTGCCGCTGTAGAAGCAATATCAGGAACCAGCCATAGCCCAGGCAAGGAGGCACTCCTTTGGTGGTCTTCGGATACCCTACCCCGTAATGAAGCACCTTCCAGTTGGTCACCCAGACCGCAACGAAATACGTGTAGAGATGTTCTAAAAGAAGCAAAGCAGAACATCTGGGACAGCTTCAAATAAACGCCGGACAGAGCACAAGTGACCTATGGTCTAAAGTCAACGCCATGAGCGGTAAGCAGAGAGCCAGAGGAATGGCTTTAAAAGATGGCGATTCCACCACAAGAGACCCGGTAGTAGTCACTAATCTTTCGGGAAGATACTTCGCCGACCTCAGAGGGTTGGGGACTACAGACCGGAATTCATTCGAAAGATTCTATCATTAACGTCACCATCCCAGATGACGGAGTCGGGATGGACATAAATCAACCATTCAATATCGATGAGCTTCATATTGCCTTTCCAAGGTAAGAGGGGGTTCGGCAGGACCCGATGAAATAGGATACCCCCGGCTAAAAAATATACCGCTTGGTGCAACCCTAGTAGCACACTTGTTGCCATTTGGTTGAGATAACATAAATATGACTTGCTAAGTAATAATCAAGTTACTACAACAAATTATGACCGTAGTGTGCTGCTTGGGGCAAGGGCATTACTTTTAGAGAAAATCAATCAAGAAAAGATGAGTGAATCGTTTCCCAAAGGCTGAAGACGAAGCCTCATAGTGCCAATATCAAAGCCAGACACTCTTGGACACGAAGCGTCCCATTACTGGTCAAAATTCCTGACTTGCTGCATCTCAAAAGTTATGGAGAGAATGGCCAACAGAAGGCTGATGGGATTTCTTAACCAAGAACGCCTTTTGGATTGCGACAGGCATTGGAAGATGCAGTAATAGACGGGGATCACATCGAGATGGCAACTCTGGATATGTCGAAGGCTTACAATCGAGACTGGCTTTCAAATATACTCCACCAGCTCATCGACTGGAGCCTTAAAGGGTGGATTATGAATTTCATCTAAGGTTTCCTGCACCCGGTCAAATATTTACAAAGAAGAAACGGGTGATCCACAGGGGTCTGTGCTGGCAACAACTCTCTCCCTTATTAGGATGAACGGGGTGTTTCAGCGGCTCCCAGAAAGCATTCGGATATTTGACTATGCAGATGACATCGTTATGATGGTGGTTGGAGCCACAGTCATAGCCTTGATTCGAAAACTGGCACAGGCGGCGTCTTACATTGCCAATTGGGCAAAGGTGGGCTTCGAGGTTTATTAACTTCTGTATTATTTGTAACATTGATTTTTTAAGGGTGGCTTGTTGGGACCATCGTGCACAGCACTGTTTAGAGTGCCACGCTAAAAAAAGGACGATGGTCAGCCGCTCCAAACATGGAGAACAGACGCTGTTTTGAGCCGCCTACCATGGAGAACAGACGCTCAGATAGTCTGCATCCATTGAAGAGGGCTGCCCCCCCTTCCTTGTCAGCTTATGACCAAGTACGCATTGTCCAGTTATTTACCAACCATGATGAAATCGAGGAAGTAGACGAGTTCGTGTCTCTGGGCTCATTGGTGACCGCCGATAACGACACCAGCAGAGAAATACAAAGGCGCATTATGGCTGGCAATCGTGCCTACTTTGGACTCCGAAGGACGCTAAAATCGAACAAAGTTCGCCGAACCACAAAGTTGACCATCTACAAGACATTAATTAGACCGGTAGTTCTCTATGGCCACGAAACATGAACATTGCTAGTGGAGGACCAACGTGCCCTTGGAGTCTGTGAACGGAAGGTGCTGCGTACCATCTACGGTTGCAAGAGGCGAATGAACCACGAATTGCACCAGTTGCTGGGAGAACTTCCCATCGTACACATCGCAAAAATCGGCCGACTACGATGGGCTGGGCATGTCGTTAGAATGTCGAACGACAGCCCAGTGAAAATGGTTCTCGAAAACGAGCCGACAGGTACAAGAAGAAGAGGCGCGCAACGAGCAAGGTGGATCGATCAAATAGAAGGCGAACTGCGGACCCTCCACAGACAGCGAGGCTGGCGAGGTACAGCCATGGACCGATTACAATGGAAACAATTTCTGTGTACAGCAGAGGCCACGCCGGCTTTAGTCTGATTAGTATATGTATGGCCTTCGAGGTTTCTCGATAACAAAAAGTGGTCAGCACTTGTCACCCCAGGTGATCAAAACGCCGATAACAGTCGACGGGAAGCAAATCCCCATAAACCTGCTCAACAAATTGGCTGAAAGACACATAAACACTAACAGAGATACAAGGCTGCAAATTAGTAAAGCCATCATGAATTCACGGCTAACCTATGGTCTGGAGGTCACGGCGATGAGGATTGAAACCCTTGAAACGAAGCTTACACCTGTTTTTTAAAGAGCGATCCGGATTACCTCCGGTCTTCTACCTTCAACGCTGGCAATGGCGGATTGCACGGAAGCAGTAATTTTACCGTTTGACAAGTTCACTTTAAGAGCAATATGCCACCGGACCATCGCATTCCTCGGAAAAAAAAAACTCCAAGCCGAACGGGGAGGGCAGCTTCTTGGCAGACGCCAACCGATTGCTCATGGAAACCGCCAGTGAAATGCTTCCGCCGGTGTCCAGGATCCATTGGATCCATTGGTCAATCACAAACCAATTCAAAGAAGGTTCCAACGCGATTGCCATCAGAAAGAAGGTAGCTGGTAGCTGCAATTAACCCGTTATGCAAATCACACTGATTTTCTGACGGATCACGAGCGCTAGGGAGAGTTGGTGTGGGTATCTCAGGGCCTGATCTGGACACCTGTCATCGCCTCCCAGGCAAGTACAACTTTTTTCCTACAGACGCAGCAGCTGCAACGACACCAGTCGACCGACTAGAGTCGGACAACTCAAGACATCCTTGGATCCAAACGATTCAATGGAACGCACCACCGAATACTACGTTCATATGGATTCCAGATCATTCAGGAATTCCGAGAAATCTCGGGGTGACGACAGGCAGTTCAAACAAATCTGGTCTCAGCTCCTGACATGAAATCGTGGGTAACCAAGGTCATCGAGAACAAATGGGCTGAAGAATGGCAAGTGAAAGGACCCTAAAGATCACCGGGAACAGCAGAAGCTGTCAAGACTGAGTACCGGACTCGTGGGCTTTACCTACAACATGGGTGGTGGCGGGCATTTAACATCATGTGCTCAGTATGCCATGTGTATCAGTCCTTCCAACACGTCCTTTGCCACTGTCCACAATACGAACGCTCAAGAAGACAGTAAGCGAAGTATCAGGAATGCTCTTTTAGACGATTGATCATCAATCGTGGCGGTGTTCCTCTTCTGAAATGATACCAGAGCCACACAGAGGAAAGATGAAGAAGTTAACGGTAGCGGACTCTTCCACGATGCTTGCTGCCGGTGCCAACCACTTCTCTCTCTCTCTTCCCCACTAAAACATTAGAACAACTAGACAACAACTCAGCAACGGAAGGAAATGATTTGAAAATATTTGATTGGAAAATCGGAAAGAACAGGACTAACGAAAACGGACCCGAAAATATGTTTTTAAAAAAAATTTAATAAGAGGCTTAAAGTCCCCAACACTTGGGACGGTCTCTTCCGGACTCTCCTCGTATTTTTCATTCGATAAAGAGACGAACCAGCCTTTAGCTAAAAGTCTCTATAATAAAGAAACAAATAAAAATCGATCCCTTAACTCACCACTATATTTGTTGTTTTCTGCGACGAGACTGATTTGTACCATTTATGATGCTCGCTTGGTAGGTAAAACCGCATGCGTTGTCAAAAAAATGAAGCATTTGTATGTTCAAAAATAACCAACGACAATGTTATTGTAGAAAAAAAAATCGCTGAGTTCTGCTTTATAGACTCAAAATTACCTAAATGACTTAAGTGACCTGAAAAACGCAACTGTGGGGAGAGAGAGAAGTTTTATCGTGATTTGGCAACGATCCTGTCGAAATGCGAATCGCTGCTACTGAATCCGTGGATTGTCTCTCTTGGTTATGATGCCCCGTGAAAAGTAGAGAGATAATTGAAGATGATGTCTCAAATTTCAACTCGACGCGTGTGATGCTGAAATATCAAGTTAACAAATATTTTTTGCCGGCACAACAGCAACACCAATATGTTCGGGTATGGTAGAAAAAGAGCACCGATTGGCTGGTTTGCACGAAATTCGTTTCGTGCATTGTACAAATAATGTGTAATGCAAACGTTTTGCCGAGGACAAGTTATACAAATCTCGTTTAAAATGTATTAGACATATACCACGAATATGAATTTGGAATTTAGTAGACTTAATAAAATTGTAAATATTAAAAAGATGTTCAAATATCTATTGAATTGTCCCATGCAAGAGTTAAGTCATTTTGAGTGCCATTAGTTTGAGAGTTCATTCAGAGTTATTCATTTGCTCCACCTCGTATACAACAAGAAAAATTAGTTCCTTGTTGAATTCTGGCGGCAAATGTAAATCGTCAGCCAAACGGACTTTACCATGTGCGAGTCTCGGCTATCAGCTATGGTTTAAAGACTTTCTCCTACTACATAGCGACCATGACGAAATTCCACTTCGTGGACTTGCGTGATTTACGGTGATGGAGATACAGAGATTTCGCGGTTTAACTGAGTTGCTTAGAACTTGACTCGTTCACTTCGTTCTGGTTTGTGGAAGAGACGAGATCGGTCCAGTAGAGTTTTACCACGCCGTGGTGTTATAGTTTAGGTGAGCTTTTAAACAAAAACGTGAAGAATCTTCCGTTTGCCCATTTCCATTTGTTTTCCTCATTTTCCCTCATATTTAGCGAGTCATAGTTAGCCAGGTATAATGTGTGCATTAGCTTGCGGGTTATGGTGTAAACTGTAGTATTGGATGCGACAGGTAAATGGTGTGTTTATCAGATTCTGCGGCCAGGTAGTCAGTAACTGTCGTGCGAAGCGATATTTTCCCGACAGATCTTGGCAAGTTGCGAGAGGCCCGTCATACCACTCCCCGAGTCAGCGACGGTTTCGCTTTCCGGCTGCGAAGTTTGTCCCGGCGGTATACATACAAGCGAACTTACGAAAAAATATTTTCACTGTATTCCACATTTTGTTAAATACCGTAAACCACGAGAGAAGGGATAAATCCGAATTAATAAACTGTTGACTTTGTCATACATTCAAAAACCTGTGCTAGCATAAGCATAAGCATTAAAATTGCCGTTTGCACACCTCGTGGATGGAGCTACTATGAGGAATAATTCGTTGAAGACATTGCATGCCACCATGAAACGAAACCAGTTACTGATACGTTTCTTCACTTCTTTATTTTGAAATGGTCGTCGGGAGCATCTAGTCTAAGAAAGCTAAGTGATGCTCCATTTCTCTTCGAACTGTTGGGAATTAAGCATTAACTGTTGGGAATTAAGCATTAACTTATACTCCTAGCTTCCAATGGCTTATGGTTAAAGCGCCATTACTCGCTTTCTGAAGAGAGAAGTATGTCTGGAAATATAAAATCGAGTGGTGAAAGAAAATTTGTCAAATCTCTTGGATTGCCGAAACAAAATTGGGTTACTTTAATGTACAATTTTGTGTATCATTGTTGTCTTGTTTCCGTTATATGAATCAATATATTCATCTGTAGGTAAATTGTCTCGGTATGAAAATTCGGCAGTAAATGTTAGGACAAGATAAAATGATGAGGAAAAGGAAAAATGTTGAAGTTACTATTTTCAAGCCATTGTACAGTGGTCCAGAATGCCAATTTAACTGGGAAGATACATTTTCAGCCTAAGTTTGAAGTGTTGGAGCAGAATCGTCTTCCAAAAAGTTGTTTCTAATAACAAGGCGCTTCTTTTGGTGTGAATGAAAACTAGGGTGGTCCTTATTTTAAGATAAATCAAAACTCTATCTCTATTTTTGCAGAAATAAAGGCATATATTTTTCGAAAAAGTTGTGGAATAAATAATTTCAAGCAACTTTGATGGTATAATTTTTCTGTACCTTTTTATATGACCGAATTTGAGCATTTTTTCCTACGTAGCTTAGGGTGTCCCTATTAAAATCAGTTATTTTGCTGTAACTGTTTTGTTTCAAATTTTCCAAGCAAAGTTGTCTTCCCATTGATTCTTGAACAATAATAAAAGTTACAAGTTTTGGTGTGCTGAATTTGTCTCTATCGTGTGTCAAACAAAAGTCAGTATAGTTTTTGTAAAAAATAGGCTTTTTTAAAATGTTGGTTTTTTAGTTGGGGCAAACCAAAACAAATATTTCTCAACAGCATTTGTAAGTTTATTAATGCATGTCATTTTTTTTATCTAATACAAACGCAGCCAGTACGGGAAAGCATCCTGGAAATAATTGGGTTAGATAACACCCAATTATTGTTTTGTCAATATTGATGCTTGAAGCATATCAAAGACATGATACAAGCGTCAAAGCGGCCAGGCCTACTGCGTTGCATTAACCGCAGAAGATGATTCTGTAAAATGAGTTGGATTCAAATGAATAGAATTGAACCACAACGCATTTTGTGAATCCACAGGGGAGGAAGAATGCGTGGACATACCGTACCATACGCTCACCATACACGGTAAAAATAATAAAACCATAAATATGATAATAATAAAAATAAAAATAAAAATGTAATGTCTTATAGCAAAGTATATAAAACATTTTGAAGGAAAGCTGTAATCTAAAATGATATATACGATTACACATATCTGCAGATTGTTGTCTTGCTGTAATTGTAGAAGTTTCAGTGTATCTTCTATGAACTTTAAAGTTTAGACAATGTAGCCATAGCCATAGCCACGATAAAAAAATATACTTAAAAAACTTGGAACTCCATGGATGACCTGAAATGATATATAGAGAATATTACATCTTAAATGTCGATGTTTTGTTCCGTCATAGGTTCCACTGATTCAACTGGACATCCACTGGTTGGTCACTGATCTATTCTAATCTAATCCAATACAAACGCAGCCAGTACGAGAAAGCATCTTGGAAACTCCTGGGCTAGATGACGTTGAATCATTATTTTTTTTCTTTCAATATTGATGCTTGCAGCACATCAATGACATACAACAAGCGTCAAAGCAATCAGGCCTACTACGTGGTATCAACCGTGAAGGAAAATCTATAAAGTGAGCTGGATTCAATATAATACCAACCCTACGTATTTGTATTACCACAGTTACATGAAATTAAACTTAACAGAAACCTTAATTTTGAACAATATATAGCATATAATTGTAGGATCTCATTTGTTATATACACTAAAACTGCAATTACTAAGCTTTTTTTTTTGTCGATTAAATTTATACTTAGACTTTGGTCTGATCTGAGACTTTGGTTGATATCGTGTTACTCCAAATGTTTAAATGCTGTGTTACTTCAAATGTGAATTCAATATGTGAATTTATAAAGTATTCATTATACAGTGCTGAAAACAAAATAGATACATAGTAAGTTTATTAATGCATGTCATGTCTGAAAACCGGAGATAGATTACATTCTTAAATTGAGTAAAACAGATTTGAACAGCAAGATTTACACGTCAAAACTATTATCTTTTTAAGTTATAAAAATAATTTCAACACAACGTTGTTGGCAAATTTAATATAGAAAATTTAGTGCAAAAACTGTTTTTTTTCTGTAGGTACACAGGTAAAAATGCTTTAATTCCATCATATACCATCAAGGTTACTTGAAATTATTTATTCTACAACTATTTTGAATAATGTATGCCTTTATTTCTGCAAAAATAAAGTTAGATATTCGATTTCTATGAAAACATGGACCACCCATACAAATGAAACACATATTTCTGCATAACTCGAGTTATAATCAAGTAAATCAAACCAAATTTAGCATGTGAGAGTTTTTAGAAGCACGAAATGTTTTTATGGTGGTTTGAGATCCCTCGCCTCTCTGGACGGGGAGGCTCCCATACAAATGAAACATAACCTCTGCATAACTCAAGGACTAATCAAGCAAATGGAACCAAATTTTACATGTGAAGTTTTCTAGAAGCAAGAAATGTTTTTATGGTGGCTCGAGACTCCTCCTTTTTCAAGAAACGGAGGCTCTCGTACAAATGAAACTGAAATTTCTGCATAACTCGAGAACTAATTAATCTATTGGATCCAATTTTGACATGTGGGGATTTTGAAGGCAATAAATGTGTCTACGGTAGTTCGAGACCTCACCTCTCTCTGATAGGCAGGAAGGGGGAACCCCATACAAATGAAACACATATTTCTGCATATTTCGAGTGATAATCAAGCAAATGGACATGCATTTGCAAATGGAAACATTTGGCAGGTGGAGGTTTATTAAGGCGAGAAATGTTTCTAAGGTTACTCGAGACCGCTCCCGTTTCTGGAAGGAAGGCTCATATACAACTGAAACACACACTTTCATGAATACCTCGAGAACTTATCAAGTAACTTAAACCATATTTCTCTGGTTTTGAAGGCAAGAAATGTTTCTGTTTTGATTTGAAGCCCCTCCGCTCTCTTAGAGAGGGGTCTCCCATACAAATGAAGCATGAATTTCTGCTTAACTCGAGAACAAATCAAGCAAACGGAACCGAATTTGACATGTGGAGGTTTTGGAAGACAATAAATGTTTTTAAGGTGACTTGAAACCCCTCCTCTTTTTCAAACGGGGACTCGCATACAAATGAAACACAACATTCTGCATGACTCAAGAACTAATCAAGCATATGAAACCAAGTTTGGCAGTTTTTTGAAGGAGAGAAATATTTCTATGATGGTATGAGCTCCCTCCACCTTCTGGAAGGGAAGACTCCCATACAAATGAAAAACAATTTTAGCATAACTTGAGAGCCAATGAAACAAATGAAACCATGAAACGGGTTTTTGGAGGTAGGGTTTCTATACATATCAAAATTAATTTCTGTCTGTCTGTCTGTCTAATCCTTATAGACTAGGAAAGTTCTGAAACGATCAGCATGAAAATTTGAATGCAGGAGTTTTAGGGTCTGGAGAAGGTTCTTATGAATGTTTGAGACCCCTTCTCTCTCAGGAAAGGGTGCTCTCACACACATTTTTGCATAACTCGTGAATTAATCAAGCAAATGGAACCAAATTTAGAGTTTTTTGGAGATTTTTCGAGTTTGATTCTTTGACAGTTTGAGACACCTCCGCCCTCTGAAAAGGGGATTTTAAAGGAAATTATTGTGTGGTGCTTTGAGAAACCTCTCTTTCTGGAAGGGAAAGCTCCCATTCAAATGAAACATAAATTTCTATCAATCATGAGAATTATCCAGGGTACTAAAATAAATTTCTCGGGTAAGAAGCATGTTCTGACAGAAGTTTGAACCCCTGCTTAGTCGAGAAAAAAAATCATTCCAAAAAACAACCATAAACGTGCGAGTTCTATTATTTTTTTATTTTTTCAGTTGCCAGCGTAGCGCCGGGTTCAGCTAGTACTACAATAAAAATAGACATTTACATCTTCAACTCGAGATTTTACAAGACTGAGCATTGAACAAAGAGCGAAACACAACGAACAACTTAACCTGTGGACCAGTTCGGACACATTCGCTTTGAGAAAAGTTCCATAGGCTGGAGCAGGAATCGAACCCTCACTTCATGCCAACCGCTTGAACCACGGGTGACGCCCCAACCACTTGACCACGATGATGATGTGGGCGATTGATTTGGCCATTTTCTCCGGGACGCGGCTTTTGAAGCAACGCAATGCAACGCAAAAGCAACGCACTCTGTGGTCACACCGGAGAAAAGTTTGTTCAGCTCCTCGTCGTTGCGGATGGCCAGCTGCAAGTGACGTGAGATGATTATGGTCTTCTTGTTTTCACGGGTGGAGTTCTCTACAAACGTGCTCCGCGAACACGATTGTCACATACGGATGCACAGAGAGAATTGATGGTTGGTCGGACGTTCGCATATGTTTTATAATCGCTGGCATGGTTAATGCGGCCGTATGAATCAATCAGAGCGTGGTGCAAATATGATGTCATTTTCGACCAATAGCTTTGTGCGTTGTGAGATTTTTAGTACTTTTTAATTAGTTTAAACAAATTTAATGAATTAAGTTAGCAACAAAGATTCAGCTTTGATGTTCTACTTTTCGAATGGAATACTCATCGTAAAATTTCTATGGGCCAGGAAGTAGATATTATCGTTCAAAATCTCCAAACCTGCGTAATGCTTTCGATTTTAGAAATTTTAGAACCGCGCCCTCATACAGGAATAGAAATGAGAGACGTTAGTCCTACGTAAAAAAAAGGCTCGAGCTCACCCAGAGGTCTTCTGAAAACTGGAACGTCTGTTAGTAGTTGTTTCACATTCCGTCATCAAGTATTCATGTTCTTCAAGTTCTTCAAGTTTTTGAATCAACCAATCTGCGGCCTTTCTTGCTGTGGAACTCACAAATTTTGGTCATCTAAAAATCGCAAAAACACTCTCAGTTCTGAATTGGATATGCTTCTGGTGCCGGTGGTGGTGGTAATTAACTCTACCGAGGAACTTTTAGCAAACACACTTCACTTGCACTTGCAGAATAAATCATATTAATTTAAAAAATCTCGAGTACTTTTTCAAATGGACGTAAGTAACATTTGGACGAAAATGAGAAAATCAGCATTGAAAGTTTTTGAATTTATTTTTATTCCTATTTGAAAACCAGACATGTTTATCCCAATTAAATTCCACTGAATGACACATTCGTAAAAGATATTCCATCACTGTGCTTAAAAATTACACTAGGAGTGAAAATTCAAGTTTCATTTAGAAAAATGTTTCTTACAACGGTCTACAATAGAAAAAGATAATACGTCATTTTGATAAGTCAGTATGCTAGATGGTATGTTACTTGCGTCAAAATGATACGTCATTCTGCGAATGACAATGTTGATACGTCGGAATGTTAGTTCATGAAATGTGGGCATATATACATGATTTTTTAATAACATGCCATGAACAACGCGTTTGTTTACATTTTGTTACCTACGTCCTTTTGAAAAAGTACTCGAGAAATGTATATTAGGCGTAGAACCACAAAATTTGACAAGCGAAACAGAAACACGTCCACTCCCGAGCAAAGCATGCTTTGATCCGCCGTCAAACATTCAAATACCTGTTTTGTCAAAAAAATCTCAATACTGATATCCTCATCATTAAAAACACTACCACACGTCCATGTACACGAATATTAGAAATTGCTAAATTATACGCGACGCAAATGCCTCAACAAGTAGCATATTTGTGATGCAACATAAGACGCTAAAACCCCTCTCATCGACAGCAATCCATTTACGGCGTAGTGAATTAATCGCCTACAAATAGTAGCTAATTGACTGCCCGTTGTCGCGAATCAATCATCCTTCAACCATGAACGTTCAAGTTAGATTCGGCTCGAGTTTAGCGTGATAGATTGCAACATAAACCGCAGCACATGTTCTTCAATCGACTTCGATTTGGTCCTGCTTCAGGCCATCTCTTTCTCGTCGTCGTCGACACTAACAACCTATCATGCACTCTAACGCTAATACAATTTCCACCACCACATCCTTCGAATGCATTCGTTTGTTGCCTATTCCTATCTAGCTGAGAAGGTACCTACCTACCAGCATACGAACCTACGGCGCAACTGGCTCCGACGAAATATGGGGAGAGTATTATTTGCAATAAATTTCCGAGCGAGCTTTTTGCAGCCTGAATTTGCATACAGATTCGATTTTATACTTGAATACTGAACTCGGCCTGTCTGCCTCTATTGGCACAAATGCTGCGTTCTTCGCAGATGCATTCCATAAATATTCAAGCAGGTCTTAAAATTGCAATCTACAAGTTTGAGCTAAACGACGAACAACGTTTGTCGCACCATCGGCCTTACTTTTCGAACAAGTAGCATCTCTTCACTCCATTCCTGAAAGCTTCTCGTCTTCCTACTCCGTTGAGGTCCAAGGCTGTTCGGATACAGGAAATGAACAGTTTTCCTACCGCTACAGGCAGCTCATCCCATACGTAATGCAGCGTTATTTATGAACATGAAGACATCATCCATCTCGAGCCGAAGGTTGACATTCAATGCATTTCACCCCGGCAGCATTTCTTCCATTGCAGAGTTCAGCTGATTTATTTGCGTGGAGATCGCCAATAAAACGACCGCGTGCTGCCAGGTCCATCTTCCATGTTTTGACGGCACAGACGAGTTTCTTTAACTTCCGGAGTGCACGACGTTGTTGATGACATCGTTATAGCAGCAAATTCACAATGTTGATTGCCACAATCGTAAAACTGCCGAGATTTTTATGACGCCGGCCGTTGGATGCTAGGGATCTGTCGAGCATAAATTCTTGATGGAATCTGGAAGAAAATTGTCATAAATTCAGTACTTTAACCTTTGCATCTTAGTAGCTAGAAGTGACAATTTCACAAACCGAATAATGCGAGAGAAAGCTCCTCTGTCAGATGTCAATCGAAGCATGCTCTTCCAAAGGTCAACTCGCCGTCACTCGCTTGTCAACCTACTCGTGCTACACGTAATGCTCTCAAGCGAAATGGGAAAATGCCCAAAACGGAACCCGGACCTTCCCGATGGCTACAGTTGTATCGTGTTGTTCATTGTGTTTCCGGTTCACGGGGTTTTTGGGGTTCGGTGCGGGAGAGGTTCAATCGAACGAACGCCATTGACACGTATTCGTAGCGTTTTCCTGCTCTCTACACAGTGACAGGTGTCGAGTGCCAATTTGTTGGAAAACAATGCACCAGAGCACCACTCATTTCCCCCCTTGGAACGCATCCACGCAACGGCACATCGAGATCGGAACGGATTGAAAGAAAATAAAACTGCCAAGCGGAACGGAACTGCGTGGTGCCCCGTCAGTAGTCGGTGTGGCGTCATTTGGACAAAACAAACAACGAAAATAATCGAATGAAAATCAAACTTTGAAACTTCGCTGCTGGATGAAACCGACCGATAATGAAAGGGATGAAAAAGCAATTGGGACTAATGTCAAATTGGTATTTCGAACGGAAAATTGGGTTTCGATTTTTGGATTGGGCCGGGGACCCCCTCCCCTAGTGGTTAAGTTGGGAATGAGCGCACTGTGTCTGTCTGTTGGGCAGTTTATCTGCTGTCGTGATGGCTCATGACACCGAAGATCAGTGGGTCGTTAAATTCGTCCGGGAATACTGGTTTATTGAGAATTGCTATTATCTATGCACTGTGATTGTAGAGTACTTGCTTTTACTTTTTTTGGCAGCAATTCAAGATTATCGATAAATCTCGAGTACTTTTTCAAACAGACGTACCTGATTTTATAAACAAAGAGGGGAAGTAAGCATCTTACTGAATCTTATTTCCCCTTTTTGTTTACAAACTCAGGTATGTCTGTTTGAACAAGTACTCGAGAATTGGCTTTTTTTTGGTATTCAACTAGCCATTTATGCTTAAGAAACCTGTTGGAATTAAATGGAAAATACGAATCTTTCTTCTAGTTACAGGTATTCCACTAAACAACTCAAAATTCCAGAATTCATTCAATTTTAAGAACTTAAGATGGGATGTAAAAGGTGTCTGGAGGCAACTCTCTCAGAGTGATTTGGTGCCGTTTTAGGCACTTTAGTCCAATTGCCGCGAGAGTGCCAACTGTCCACCATCATATATTGTAAGTGACCTAAATATACTGCCTGTATCGACATGTCCCCCTGGTATTGAAAACAGCAAACCAGCAAAATGATGATTGATGATGAAATCTCTTTTTCCATAGTTCAGGCAATACTTTTTAAGATTTTGAGATTTTTTTTGAATATTTTGTCAATATTTCGTCTGTCCAGCTGGAATATGACTACTTATCACTCTATTCTGCTTGTAAAAGATTAAACAAGAATGCCTCTTATCGCTGAACAGTTTAACAGTGGTAATCTAAGAAGTGAATTTGGAAAAACGCTAGATGACCCACAAAATACAACAAAATATGTAATTGAAGCTTGTAGCAAGGGGCTTATAGAATTTTTAAAAAGATATAAACCAACATGGGAATCAAAAAATTTGCAAGATAGTTGAACCACTATCTCAAAAGCGTAGCCAGGATTTCAAATAGAAGATATTTTTTTTAGAAAAAAGATATTTTTTTTAGAGAGAGAGAGAGAGAGAGAAAGAGAGAGAGAGATAGAGAGAGAGAGAGAGGGAGAGAGAGAGAGTGAATGATAGAGAGAGAATTACCCCGTCTTCAACCAGCGGCTGCATACACTGAACATATAACATTATACAACAGACAACACAACGCTCGGTGGACCAATAGAGTAGGAACATTTTCAAGTTCCACTGGCTAGAGCAGGAATCGAGCCCTCACTTTGTGACAATCCGCCTTAACGACGGGTGGATTATCTTATCTACGCTAAGTACTTTACAATACCCGTCAAATTTTGGCAACAAGATTCAACAATTCTAGGCTAGTTCTGGAATCAAAAAAACCAAAAGGATTTTAAAAACCTTAGGTTTTCCACATGTTTCAAAATCAAACCACATTAAATAGCAACCATGGTAATATCTAGCGGCTACTGTCATGTCTCGAAATATTCACTTTACAGTCCTGTCGGATTTTTGTATAGGATAACCACCGAGTTTGTTCACAGTATGTACTGAAAATATACTTTTCATATACGACCCTCTCACCCACACTGAAAATAAAATTTTGATTTTATTACAAAATCGAAGGTAGGACTAAGAAATCAATTCATTGTATTCGTTGTAAGTAAATCTGTATTCGCTTTACTTAACACAAAATTTCACAAAACATACTAAAGTAAAACTGTTTTGAAACACATAAGTGATGTTCATATATGATTTACTAGCCATTCAATAATGAAAACATTATAATTCACTATAAAACGGCTTAGTTCCTTCGGTTTGTGTTTAGATGAGCCACTTGAATACAAGTAACCGCAAACACATGCATTTCCACTTGAAATTTTACCAATAACAACCTTTTTACTACGTTATTGATACAACAAGCCATAGTTGGGAACATACAAAAAAATGTGTCCCTAACATTGGGTCTATGATTTTCTTGTAAAATCATTGTTATTTCAGCAATGTGAACTGTAAGTTTGTAACGTGTAACTATTTTCTGTACATCCAGGCGGCATTACTTGCTTTATCGATTTAATTAAGCCAAATTTAGATCACTTGAAGATCGTGTTGTTCATCTGTTCAGCTTAACCAGTGAAATCATGATGCCCCAGAAGTGAACAACTATAAGATGATTAATATTGTCTCAATTGCTTCGGATTACATCTATCATTCTAATAGCAATATGACTTTGTTGATTATTGCTGAATTAATGACTTATTTGGTACAGAGGCCGAATGAAGGAGCAAGGCTAACATTACATCCACTTACCCTATATCCTCACACATTTTCGGTGCGTAATTGCACAAACCATAAAAATCACACTTCATTTATTACACTAGCCACACTAGAATCTACGAAGACTTGATAAAATACTAGAAAACTATGGGATTAATTTTCACAATAATTTAAATACGCTTGCACCTATTCTGAACCGTGTTAACAATCGATGTAATCGCTTGATGTTGCACTGCTCATATACTGTATAGCAAACACATCAACGCTAGTGTTCGTGTTCAATCATTCATAGAGCATTCTATGCCCAACGTTATGGTGAGTCTTGTTTTCAATATTCTCATGGAAGAATAAAAAACAAACCCTTTCATTTTGTCTTGGTTATATGCATGCTACCCAACACACGTGAAGTGCTGTCAAATGATCTACTTAATTTTTGGGTGTGCTAGTGAAGAGCGTTAATTTGTTTGTTTATTTTTCTTGATTAAAATCAGTATAATTAACATAGGTACACAGATGGGATTAATGTGTTTCGTGATATTATTAATATAGATACATAGCAGTTTCAACTGGACATAAATAGAAGCATAAAGTTGCCAGTAGGCACGAAATGCATCTACACACTCTTACTTTTACCAAATCCCTAAATTGCAATGTTAAATGGATTCGCATAGATTGTTCTTAAGAAGCTTCTATAGGATTGGTACGGTTGTAAAAATTGAAAGTATGTAAAAATAAGGTTGTTTTGAGCATCGGCTGTGAAAGGTTGTGTCGATGCTTTTTTAGGCACTATTTTGTTATATGGCGCGTTTCTTATTGTTTCGGTTACCTATAATTCGGCGATGTGAGTAATGGAGTGAGCACAGAAAAATAAGCAACAAAAATGCTTCCTGGTGAGATGTCGGGGTTTGCCGGGCTGGTGGTCCGACGGTGGGGATCACAATTAATTGTGATCCATAATATTGGTTTGCCATGCTCGCCGTACCACCATATCCTGGAGCAAATAAACCACTCAACCATTTTGTGATGGGCTCCAAGAGCACTATTTGTATGAATAGGTTCATATCAGAAATAGGTTTTATTATTTAGAAAATAGAGGAGAGGTAATATCTAGGATATAACCGCAAGTTTAACGTAGGATCGCGTTGGTGTTTCCTTTTTTATGAATTTTCCTTCCCTTATTTGACCTGCATTAGTTTGAGATCGCCAGTTTTTTTTTTCACATTGAGAATGCATGCTAGTCCCAAGCATCATCTGGTGGTTGTATGTGTAATAACAGCAGCAACGGAGTTGCAGCCTCGGGTGGTCAATCATGTTTATTATCTTACTCATGCTCATAGCAACGGATAAAATCTTTGAATAAGATTAAACAACTGGTGTCTTGTGTCTGAACCTGAGAAATGAGTCGTTTCGCCACGCCCGTAGAATATCATATGTTAGAAAAATTTTAGTCTTTCCTATTTAAAACAAATTCTCATGGATGTCCACTTTTTGCACTTTTTTGCTATATATTGTCACAAAATCGAGGCAACTTAGCGCTTTTTCATTGAGGCGAAGGGGCAATCTATCAAACATGACACTAAATAATAAAAAATTGAAGCAAACACTAACATTATAAAAATTGAATCAAAAGTTCGGGGGGGGGGGGGGGGGGGGCTAAGCCCGTTTAAAGTTTTAGTTGAGAATACAACCGGAGTTTAAACTTTGAACGGTCCTCATTCTTTTAAACTTCTAATTCCGGTAAAAAAAGACGGGTTTGATTCTCACTTGCTGAACTCTTTACGCACCAATCTTCTTCACTTCCCAGGATACAAGAGGCCCTTACAAAGGATTGAGGTCTCTTATATAGATCACCCAGATTTCAATCTAGGTAGTCACATATCATCATACGATCATCAGGCCATCGATGACGTGCGTATCGTATGATTTGCGCGCCTTCGGGATTTTCTCACTTCGGGTGTGTCGAGCAGTTGGTAGTGTTCTCCGCTACAACAATACTGGAGCAGTAGAGCTGCCTGATTCCCTGCACTAACTGGTGTGTTCGAAATCCCTATCTGCACAACTCCTACCTGACACGTAAAGTTGTGAGCCGTTTCATTTGACGATACATAGCATATTTTTATCGTGCTACTTTTTTTTGGAATGATTTGTGTTTTCCCAAAATGAAGCGTGACAACGATTCACAAACCTTTACGGCCCAAAAATATTTAAAAATCTAAGGGCATTGGAGTTCATCAATTTGTCATAAAATTTAATCGTTTTATATAATTCAAGGAATTCTTGCATTTATTTTACATTTACGTACAATTTTTAGATAAAATGAATGATCAAACTGACACCAAAATATAGAATATAAGGCTGGAACATTCGTCAAAGGTTACACTATCCACTCCCCCCAGTATAAAAATTACACATTTTGGGTAATTTTTATCCATTCAGTCCATTATGATGATTGATTTTTGATGTAAATTTTTGCAAAATACTCATCGAGTAGTAGATCTGGATCATAAGTTAAATTTTTTTTTTCTATTGTTATCGAGTGAATCTAAGTATAATCCCTTTTTTTTTTGCTTTCACCGTGTTTTATTCGGGACACTTTTCAACTTCGTAATCTTCTTCTAATGAGAAAACAGCTCTCTCGTTATTTATATATGATAATAAACTTCCTCAACCTGTGAGAAACAGCACTTTGAATTGTTTCTAGTTATCCAAATTAATTTCCGTATAATAAAAATCGGAAAAATAAAACCTCATTCACACACTCATTCAATCGGGTACCCTTTACTAATCCTATCTCTTTCATAAAACTCACACTAACTCCTAAACCTAGCTTACTACTAACTATACATTCGATAATGAAAATAGAATCTTAATCTGTACACTACTTTTGCCTTTACCATAAACTTAAAAAAAAAATATTGCTTCAGACACAATTATCTAAAGGCGACAATTTACGCAGAATTTATAACCAACCATGGAATCCATTCAAATTCAATCAGAAGTGTTTTCCAACATTCGGGGTCATAGACGTTCATCGTCCTTAGACTCCGTATCAATTTAGAAGGATATACCTTGTACTGACCGTCAGCGGTGCTTAGCCTCAGGTCTCCAGCGAATCTATAGTAAACACTTCCAATGTGGAATGAACAACCCTGAATTAAATTTCAAAGAAATTAAGTTCGGTGCTAAATTCGAACAACTAGAGATGCTAGCCGATACTTTGTTATTGTTTGAATTTCGAAAGCTAGTCGAACGGATAGCGAAATGAGCGAAATAAACGTCAGTTTGTAATCGATGTGAATCCAAATTAATAAACTTTCCATTTGCAACGCAGAATCGGACGACTTCACGAGGATAGTGATACGATTTTTCAAATAAGAAACTACCTGAAATTACATCCTTTATCTTTCTCTTTCAGCCCACATCTGGTGAACTTAGAATCCGGAGGATTTATTCAACGACCTGTATGACTATTCAAGTTGAAACAAAATAAAGACTCCGCATTTGTGTTGGTTTGGTTGTTGTAAATCTATTTCGAGACGATCAATACTTGAAGATCTTACTGACCGAATAAGGAAGAACAACCATCATCAATAAAACTTAACCCGGTTTTAGGTGAGATGCATGCCAAATACCAAGGGATTTCCCTTTCTGGTCTACGATTTCGTATGAGGACGAACCAAGTTTAGCTTGAATTTGAGCAGGCAGATACATTGCTCCATATTTAGCATTGTAATTTTGAGCGGCACTCGATTGTTTCATATTTTTATAGTAGACTTTCTGACCTAGTTTATATTCCTTTGCATGATGACGACGCCTGAGATTGTACCGAACTTTAGTAGATTCATGACCTTCCTGGAGATTCTTTTCGACGACTTTGTAAATTTTATCAAATAGTAGCCTCTGATTATCCGAACGTTGTTCTAGTGTCTCATCCGGTTCGTCGGTGGGATCCTTGTGATCTGACCCTTTAACAAAGAGTTCATGACCGTGAGTAATAAAGTAAGGAGTCAGAAGGGATCGTAGTATGCGGTGCTCGAAGCAAGACGTGAAAAATTTTGTCCTGTCATTTTGTCTCGTTTTATTTTCAATTTTACAAAGTGTATAGTGAATTTGTTTTCTTAACGGTCTCTATTTGTGGAAACCTGCAAGAAATAGAAGTCGGGCGGTTCCATTTCGTATTGTTTAGATTAAAACCAAAAAAAAAACATCGCGGGTAGAGCAGCGGTCCTGGTAGTGCATTCTTTAGCTGGTGGTGATGGGTGCTGGTTGCTGGTTGCCGTTTGGACTTTTGAATCGGATTCGAGTTAAGATGGAATTAAGCTAAGTACTTCTAATATTTTTGATACCAGAAAAGTTTTAGTTCCCGTAGCGAATGTTTTGTCAAGTTGTGTGTTTTCCGTTCTCACCACCAATCAAGGTTTCGGTGCGCCTTGGAGTCATCTTTGCGTTCAGAAACCGTTTTGATGTGATCAATTGAGGGCTCAATTGGTTTTTGGGTGTTTCAGCATGAACATGTGGATTGCACTTCTGAGTTCCAGTTGCTGTTTTTGTGGAGGACTGGCATGCGACCGCAGGCATTATGGGATTGTATTTAAATAAATTTGTTTAGTAGTTTCGTGATTGGATAGGTCGTTTGTTTCAGGAGTCATCGGTCCGGGATCTTCGATCGCTTATTCTACGGTCCGTGGAATGTGACTGGAGAAGTGTAGGGAAGGGCTTTAAAGAGCAACACAGCTTCAGAAGGGAATATCAAGCGTCTTTTGATTGAGGTTTTGTCTATGTTGGTTGTAGTGATCTATTCTGTTCTTCGGACATTCCAGGACCTTAAAGATGTTGAAGTATACCTGATTTTTCATTTCAGTGACAAAACAGTGTATGTCGGTTTTATTTTGTACATATATGAGTGATAAATTCATTATAACATCGTATTATTTTCATCATTGTCGTAGTATATTATTTGTAAGTATTTTGAATTTTCCGGAGTCTAACTTTTATATACATTTAAGTGTGTTTTCGTTTAACATATCGAAATACTCTTATATTTATCATATGTGATGAAAGATGTTATTATTTGGATACATAAAAGTTTTCACATACAATAATGATTCAAGTTGTACAGGTGTTTTAAAGCATTGTGGCATAAGGTATTTTCCTTATAATTTGTATCAGCGGATATTATTTTTTATATAAATAAATGCTGTTCAATTCTGCTACGTTTGATTTGGATAAGATTAGATTAGATCAGTGACCAACCGGTGAATGTCATCATTTAAGCTTATGAAATCCACTACAAATCAGTATAGCAGTGCAAAATAAAGGAACACCACATCGACATTTTAGATACACTATTCTTTATATTTAATTTCAGGTCATCCATGGAGCTTCCAAGCTTTGTGGAAATTTTTTTCTTGTGGCTATGATGCATTGTCTAAGCTTTCAGGTTCATTATAGATACGTAAATCCTTCTACAATTGCAGCAGGACAGCAGTCTGCAGACATGTGTAATTATTATTATCATTTTACATTGTAATATCCCTCCTCTATGTTTTATATACTGTTCTATAGGTTTTCCATATATTTTTTTCATTATTTATTTGAATAGTATTCTATTATTCTTACCTTGGAGCGTATGGTACGGTATGTCCACGCATCCTTCCTCCCCTGTAGATTCACAAAACGCGTTGTGGTTCAAATCTACTCATTTGAATCCAACTCATTTTACAGAATCATCTTTTGCGGTAAATGCAACGCAGTAGGCCTGGCCGCTTTGACGCTTGTATCATATCTCTGATATGCTGCAAGCATCAATATTTACAAAAAAAATAATCGGGCGTTATCTAACCCAATTATTTCCAGGATGCTTTCTCGTACTGGCTGCGTTTGTGTTAGATAAGATAAAGATAAGATAAGTGAGTAATAAAGTAAGGAGTCATTTTGATCACCGAATGAACAGAAGAGTTTAAGATGGTTTCTATTTCGGATAGCTTAGAGTCCCATAACCTTTGGTCTTCCTTGACATAGGTTCTGATTGCTGCGTTAACAGTACGATTAACCCTTTCCACTGGGTTTGCTTGGGAGTGTATTTGGCGTTGAGCCAATGCCGGATGCTGAAACGTTCCAACATCGATTTAAACTCTTTTGAAAGGAAACAGGTGGCGTTATCTGTTATGATAACATCAGGGGTGGAATTACAGAAGAACCATTGATCGCGAACTATACTGCACAAAGAAACACTATCGATCCTGCGGACTGGAGTGAGCATAATCCATTACTAAAAGATCTAGAACTACTAAAATATATTGATGACCCTTTTTGCTTCTAGGCAAGAGGCCCAACAAAATCCATGGCGATTATCTGCCAAGAGAGTGCTTTGTGATTCTTTGATCACCCATTAGAGGAACTACGGGAACGAAGCTCCTTTCACTTCTTTACACGTACTACAATTTTGAATATGTTCGCGCACTTCGGTGGCTAATCTTGGCCAGAAGTAGCGCTGTTTAATCCGATCAATCGTCTTGTCTACTCCAAGATGCATTGATTCATCGTGATTTTCACGGATTATTTCCTGCCTATCATCATGTGGTGGGACCAATTTCCATTCATACCTATGGTCGTAGGGTAGATTAGGAGTGGAAACAAATTTCAAAAGTTTTCCATCTGCTATTCGAAAATCGAGAAAATTGTCAGGGTTTTCCTGAACTTTTTGAGTGTGTCTTCGTACCAAGACGATGATAACCTAGTGGAGGCAACAGCCATGCTCCGGGAAGAGCATCTGGGACAATATTGTCCTTACCTTTTCTATGTATGATAGCCATATCATACTGTTGTAAAGTTAGACACCAACGGCTACAACAGGAAGCTGTTTTCCACTTGGTGGTCATAATGTGGGATAAGGCTGACGAGTCGGTGATCAAAGTAAAGTGGGCTCCTTCAATATACCCCTCGAAATGCTTCGATCGATAACAACGCCGCTAAAGTTTCCTTCTCACACGCATGATAGTTGCGTTGAGGAGTTGTAAGCTTATGTGAAAATAAGAGATTACTCTCTCGGAGCCATCTTGCTCTTGAGTAAGGATACCGGCCACAGCTACGTCGCTGGCATCGGTCTGTATACAGAATCCCTTAGAAAAGTCGGGACTCATGAGGATGGGAGCTGTGATGAGCTTTTCCTTAACGGAACTGAAAGCTTCTTCCAGCTCGTTCATTCCATCCGAGAACTTTACTTTTTTGTTTTAGTAGTCAGTGAGGTGGAGTGGTAACTCCACTAAAATCCGCACGCACGCGCGTCTGCAGTAATACACCTGGCATCGCCTAAAACCGGCGTAATTCGGTAACTGATGTTGAGCGCTCATGTATCCACACCACGGCTTTACACGTGTCTGGCTGGACGTAAACCTTGAGTGGACAACAAGTAACCCAAAAAGGGTAATCCGTTGTAAGTGCGAAACGTTGATTTTTTCAACGACATCGCGAGATTGGCAGTCTTTAATTCACGTCGCGACTTCATTGAAAAACATGACGCTCATCGAACGTTCACTGACGATGACTATGTCATTCAAATATACAAAAACACGGGGTTCCAGCTCGACCGTGCTCCTGCAAGACTTATCCATGAGACGGGACAATGTCGCTGGACTATTAACCTGCCGAAGTGAAGTTCGCAGAAACCCGGAAACATCCCTTCCTTTGACGCCAGCGCGGTAGTCACCGACGAGAAGAAACTTGGCGGAATTTGCAGGAATGCCTCAGACAGGTCGATGGTGCTAAAGGAAGTAGCTCGGGGTAATTGACTTAAGAT